>ML797355.1:133860-179769 GCA_009831015.1 Picea engelmannii
AACCTTAAAATTGACCCCAAACTGAAAACCATTGTTACTAGTAATGTTGTTTTTTTAGGTTAAAACTCTAATTTTTTTTAAACCATGACCTAAAAGACTAATATTATTATAAATAGAATTTTCAAAATCAACTTTAAACTAACGTTCCTTTAAAACAAAAAGAAAGAAACAAAAATTCATAAACAAAAACATTTTTTTTTATGAAAATTATATTGATTTTTAAAATGTAATACTTGAGTTCATATCAATACTAACCTAGAGTTAAATGTTAAACTTACCAATAAGTTTGTAAAAAGTGATATTTTGATAACTTGACAAAACTTATTTTTAAATATTAATCGATAAATATTAAATTTATCAATTTAACTTATCAAAAAAATTATCGTACATTAAACTTTAGGAAAAACATGCAAGTTATTTATATAATTATATGGAAAATATGATATATATTTATAATTATTATATGTCAAAACACTTTCATATAAATGAATAAATGGATGGACTCTTTCTCTAAGTAAGAATATATAATTTATTTTAAATATATAAGATATAATCAACATAGTATTGAGAACTTTCCTTTTCTTATTTCTTTAGGAAGATTTATGCTTTTTATTTTTCCTGACATCATAGTTCCTGAGGTCATAGTTCTTGAGGTCAAAGTTCCTTGCATCATAGTTCTTGAGGTTAAAGTTCCTCGGGTTAAATTTCATTAGGTCAAAGTTCCTTCAGGTCATAGTTCTTGACGTAAAACTTCATGAGATCAAAGCTCCTAAGGTCATAGTTCTTGATATCATAGTTCTTGATGTCATAGTTCCTAAGGTCATAGTTCTTGAGGTAAAAATTCCTAAGGTCAAAGTTTCATAGCTCATGTTTCCTAAGGACATAGCTCCTAAGGTCATAGTCAAAGTTCTCGAGGTCGTAATTCATGAGGTCAAAGTTCCTAAAGCGAAGCAAAGCGCTTCCATAAATGCACATATACGGAAGCGCTTTTGTAAATTCACATATACATTAGCACTTTCGTAAATTATAAATGTGCATTTGTGGAAGTGAAATGATTCCATAAATGCGCATTTACAGAACAGGTTTCGTAAATATGCATTTACAGAATCGCTTTCGTATATGCGCATTTCCAGAAGTGCTTCGCTTGCACAAATGTGCATTTATATAAGTGCTTCCGTAAATTTGCATGTACAACAGTGCTTCCTTAAATGCACATTTAAGAAAGTGCTTATGTAAATGCGCATTTACGAAACCGCTTCCATATATGTGCATTTCTGGAACTGCTTCGCTTCAGCAAATGCGCATGTATAGAAGTGCTTATGTCAATGCACATATACGAAAGTTCTTCCTTAAATGTGCATTTATGGAAGTGTTCCCGTAAATACGCATTTAAGGAAGCTCTTCTATAAATGCACATTTGCATAAGCGCTTCCATAAATACGCATTTACGGAAGTGCTTTCGTAAAGAAGAAGTGTTTACGTAAAGAAGAAGCACTTATGTAAATGCACATATATAAAAGTTCTTTCGTATATGTGCATTTATGGAAGTGCTTTGCTTCCACAAATGCACATTTATAGAAGTGCTTTTGTAAATGCGCATATATGAAATTGCTTCTGTAAATGCGCATTTATGGAAACGCTTTTGTATATGTGCATTTACAAAAGCGCTTTTGTATATGTTCATTTATGGAAGCACTTTTGTACATGCACATTTATGGAATCAATTCCATAAATTTGCATATACGGAAGATCTTCTATAAATGCGCATATACGAAAGCACTTCTGTAAATATGCATTTACATAAGTGATTATGTATATGTGCATTAATAGAAGTGTGCGTTCACGGAAGTGCTTCTGTAAATGTGCATATAAGGAAGCACTTCTGTAAATACACATTTACATAAGCATTTATGTAAATGTGAATATACATAAGCTCTTCTGTAAATGCGCTTATACGGAAGCATTTCTGTAAATGCGCATTTATGAAAGATATTTTATATATGCGCATTTATGGAAGCTTTTCTGTAAATGTGCATATATAGAAGCACTTTCGTAAATGGGTATTTACGAAAGCACTTTTGTATATGCGCATTTACGGAAGAGCTTCTATAAATGTGCATTTGTGAAAGAAAAGTTCTTTCGTAAATGTGCATATATGGCAGCACTTCTATATATGCGCATTTATGGAAGTACAAATGCGCATTTATAAAAGAGTGGCCATAAACAAATCACTTCATTAAATGTGCATCTGTGTTCCCGTAAATGTGCATTTACGGAAGACCTTCCATAATTTTGCATTCATGGAAGCGCTTCCTTAAATGCGCATTTACAGGAGCATAGATGCGCATTTGAGGAAGTGATTTTGTAAATGCGCATTTGTGGAAGCGAAGTGCTTCTGGAAATGAAAATTTATGGAAGCACTTCCATAAATGCAGAGTTATTGAAGCACTTTTGTATATGCGCAATTATGGAAGTGCTTATGTAGATGCACATTTATGGAAGCCCTTCTGTAAATGTGCATTTACGGAAGTGCTTCTGTAAATATGCATATACAAAAGCGCTTTCGTAAATGTGCATCTATAGAAGCGCTTTTGTATTTATGCATCTACAAAAGCGCTTCTGGAAATGGACATCTACATAAGCGCTTTCCTAAATGCGCAATTATGGAAGGGATTTTGTGAATGTGCAATTACGGAAGTGCTCTTGGAGATGCACATTTACAGAAACGCTTCTGTAAATGTGCATTTACGAAAGTGCTTATATATATATATATATATGTCGACATATATACCAACATATATATTAGTCGGTATATACTGATATATTTACTAGTTGGTATATATAATGACATATTACACTGGTATATATACCGACTATCATATATATCAACATATATACTAGTATATACGACAAAACATATACTGACTGACATATATACCAACATATATACTGGAATATGTACTGGTATATATACTGACATATTATACCGACATATATAACGATATATATGTTGGTATATATACCAACCGACATATATACCAACATGTATAATGGCATAAATGGAAATACATATATCGATCGACATATATGTGTGTGTGTGTGTGTGTGTGTGTGTGTGTGTGTGTGTGTGTGTGTACTAACATATATATTGGTTGGTATATATACTGACATATACACCAATATATATATCGATGTATTATAGCGGTATATATATCGATATATTATATCAGAATATAATATATATCGGTCGATATATATACTGGTATATAGACCGACATAGATACTGGTCGGTATAAATAATGATATATATACTGACATATATACGGTTGTTGGATGTAGATCGAATCAGAAAGAAAGGTTATTTTTGGAGGAGAAGCATGCAAGAGGAAAAAGACAGCTGGAAGGAAAAGCAGCATGTGCGCATGCATGGAAGACCTAACGACGCTACGGTTAGGTTTTTTGTAATACATTGTAATGGATGGTGAGCCGAAGATATAAATAAGTAGTACTTAGGGGACCAAGAGAGGGGACGGAGAGGAAGAGAATTGTAAGGATTATATGAGTCATTAAGATGGTGAGCTAGAGAAGGCATGAGCGACTCGATCTCGAGGGTTAGATCGCAGGCTAAGGATCCTGGTGTGATCTAGTCAACCTCGCAAGGACTGAGGAACCTGTGGGAGAGAGGAAGAACTAAGATTGTAACCACACGTGCCATGGGAGATTTCCAAACTATAATAAAATCCTGAGAGCCATATCTTTGTGGACGTAGCCCGTGAGGGGGTGAACCACGGTAACATTGTGTTATGTGATTGTATGAATGTGTCTTTGTGTCTGATTAGTTGATGAATGTTGAATGAATGAAGTAATTAAGTAGATCTGGTATTTTACATGCATGCATAGAATAAATGTTATAACAATATGTTAAATAGACTAAATAAAGGTTACAGTGTACAAGCACAAATCTAGCTCAATCTCAGGCTGCAAACACCTGAGTATTGTAGGCTGCAAACTGGGGGATATGGTTCAAGAATCAGTAGTCAAGTATCTACACCGCACGAAGGTAGTAGTTCGAAATTTAAGATGGCAGGACATGATCCAACCATCAAGTTACCAGAATTCAAAGGAGAAGCGTTGGATTACCCGAAGAAGCACCTGTTTATCTATGAAAATATTTGGGAAGAAAAATAGATCACAGATGAGGACACTAAACTTACACAGTTAACTATCACATTAAGAGATCACGCACTGGATTAGTATATGAATTTAGTTGCAAACAGTCCGCCAAGGACAACCAGAATGATTGTAGATATCAAGAAGTTGTTGATAAATGAGTTCCAGAAGCCGAGTTCAGAGGATCAATACATGAACGAGATGATAGAGATCAGACAAAAACCAAGATAATATGTATGGGAGATTGACCAAAGATTCAAATGACTAAATGGAAATCTAAAATATGTCATGACAGATATGGAGCATAGGCACATGTTCGTCAATTCATTGTTACCACACTTGAAATATCCACTGCGACAACAGAAGTTTCAGATGCACGCAAAGGCTCTGCAGGAAGCCCTGCAACTGGAAGAGAACCAATATCAAAAGACAGATCCAGCCATCAAGGAGCTGAAAGAGGATTTGAAGAACTTAACATTCCAGCTAAACCAGAACAAGAACAAGGACAAAAGATAAGTCTTTTGGTGTACCACATGTAGGACAAAAGAACACCATAAGAACGAATGTCCAACATTTGCGCAGTACATGGCAGCAAGAATGCCAAATCCATTACCAACATAAGGACTATGGTACGAGATATATAAGAAATAGGGTCACGATCCATACCACTGCCCAATGATGCAGAAGTACCAGACAGTACCGAAGAGCTCATATTGCAGCTTTTTCAAATCAGTAGGCCATGATGAAAAAGATTGCAGAACCATGGACTTGATGAGGGAAAGAACATTAGATGCATATAGGGTGCAGGCAGAAATGATGACAGGGCAAGCCGTACCCCAGTTTAATCAATTATCATCCCCATACAACACTACGCAACAGCAATATAACATTGCACAACAACCATACAACACTGTGCAACCGCAGTATAATACCATGCAGTATAACCAGGCACCTCGGTATAACGCACTGTGAGGGGATCGAGCTAGCTACAGAGGCGGATGAAGAGCAAGAGGAGGCTTTGGAAGAGGTATAGGACTAGTGGTATGTCACAATTGTCAACAACCAGGACACTACGCAAGAGAATGTCCACTTCCACCAGTGACCTTTATGTATTGTCATGCATCATATCATGACACGGAAGAATGCCTGACACTATTAGGGAAGATCCAAGAGAAGAGAAATTAGAACAATTAGAATGTTCAGTGGATTTCAGCAGAAGCGAGGGATGAAGGAAGAAGCATCAACATAGTTACATGGGGAGGAGCTAAAACAGGAAACGATGCAGTATGACAGGACCCAGCACAACACCAATGGGTGAAGAAGAATGTTGAACCAAGGAAACAGTTTGACGCATAGAACGAGAAGGAGATATTCAAGCAAGCCAAACATTGCATCGACATCAACCGTGCAGCATAGTAAGGAAGTACCAGAGTACGAGATGCCTTCATCGTTGGATCACACCAGAGAAACACAACCCCTGGGACAAGTAAGTATGATTAAAGGATTTTTGTAATCATGTGTAAAACTACTAAATGATCCATCCTCTGTTAAAGTATTACAAAATATTCTAGAAAGATGTAGCGTAGAAGCAGAAGGAAAGTTAGAACAGAAAACAGTCAATCACCTATATACAAGGAGGAGAACAAGTAGGGAGTTCGTGTTGAACGACAACATTGGAGATTTCAACATGGGAGATATTATAATGGATTTAGGATCCGAAGTCAATGTATTACCCAAGAAGACATGGCAATGTATGGGAGAACCCACATCAAAATATTCATCGGTTCAGCTAAAACTAGCAAATCAACATAGAGTTCTACCAATTGGAAGAATAAAAGTAGTAACAGTAGACCTAGATGGAGTGCGGACTAAAGTTGACTTCGAAGTAATGGAGATAGTGGATGGCACAACACCTTATCCAGTATTACTTGGTTTGGACTTGGAATTTGATAACCAGGCCATAATCAACTTGAAAATAAGGAAGATGACCTTCGAGTCAGGAGAATATAGAGTCATTACGCCATTGGACCCATCAGAGGGGAAAGGTTAGTAGAGCCCACTTGCTTGGACCTGGAGGAAATTAACCAGTTATACAGAACAACTGCGCTAGATGAAGATTGTGTAAAACCAACTACATATGGGGTACTCAGTTGGTGAAGCATCACCTCATGTGCGTCAGACTCAGATACGAGCTTAGAAAATTGGCAACAGATGTTACACGAGGTCTCCACAAGGAGATGTGCAAGAATAGACCCCACAGTAAGATGGGTAGGTACGGAGATAAGGGAACCTCCTAGCTTCCATGGGGTGAACGATCTAGAAGTATTCTTGACACGGTATGAAGATGAAGTGTTAGAAAATCATAGACTCCTATCCCTAGATATAGCACTCAAGGAAACACTTGTGATATTGTGGGGTGTGCACAAAGAAATAGTCAAGGACTGGTACCAATGTAAGCGGTTACTGTGCATTAGGTTTGGCGCAGAACAAGGAAGCAACCAACGACAAAAATATGATGGACAGGGGGCACCAACAGAACACTTGGAGAAGTGCAGAGCACTATGGAAAATGAAACCACCAGAGGAATGGCCTCACCATTTTGTACACACATTAGAGGGCATCCCAACAAATTGGTATACAAACCAAGAACTGCACAGAGGAACTACGAGCTAGACAGTATTATAGCATAACTTCACAGTCACTTTCTCATTTGAGCATTAGAACCCCAACATAGACGCAACACTTAACAAATATGAGGGGTGATATTCATTAAGGAACCATAAGTTGAACTCATAACAGCAGAAGAACAACAACAAAATAGACAGACAGTGAAAGAACTATTGTCATGCTACCATGTGCAGGAAGAAGCACCAAATGAAGATGACCCGCGTGATATTCAGATTGAGGAAGTTGAAGGTGAGAGAGAAGTGGAAGGTCCACCTCTAGAATCAGAAGTGATTATTGTGTCAATCAAGGTAAAGAAATTCAACATCAAGACAGTTGAGAATCCCAAAATGGCTACCATTGGAGACTATTAGGATGAGCAAACAGTGAAAAGTATAACAGAGTTACTACACGAGTACAACGACCTGCTCCCAACAATGTTCACAAAAATGAAAGGCATATAAGGAGAGCTAGGCAAAATGAAGATACCACTCAGAGATGAGGCAAGACCGATCAGACAACGACCATACAGACTAAACCCGATATATAAGCAAAAAGTCAAAGCTGAGATCAATAGGATGTTGGAGGTTAGAATCATAGAACCTATAGAAGAATCAGAATGAATAAGCCTGGTGGTAGTTCAGGAGAAGAAACAAGGGGGAATATGAATATGCGTCAACTTGAGGAAGTTGAATGATGTGTGGCTACATGACCCGTTCCCTACCCCGTTCATAGATGAAGTCCTGGAGAATGTAGGACGACAATAAGCTTATTCATTCACCGACAGGTTCTCAGTATACCATCAGATCAAGATAGCACCAGAAGACAGATACGAGACCACTTTTTCCATAGAATGGAGATCCTACTAGTATACAAACATTCTGTTTGGACTGAAGAATGCAGCAGCAATATTTTCCAGAGTAGTCATAACTGCATTTAAAGAATTTGTCCACCAATTCCTAGAGGTATATCTGGATGATTTGACAGTCTATAGTTTGTTAAAAGACCATGTAGAGGTCTTGCGGTTGATGTTAGAAAGATGCAGGAAGTGCCAGATATTGTTAAATATCAATAAGTGCATCTTCGAAACACCTTTTGGGATACTATTGGGTCATATAGTATGCAAGCAAGGTTTGCTAGTAGATCTTACCAAGATTGTAGTAATTGTTAACCTACCACCACCAAAAATAGTTGGTCAATTGAGAGTGACATTAGGATACACAGGATACTACAAGAAATTTATAAAAGGGTATGCGCAGATCACTGCGCCAATGGAGAAATTTCTAAGGAAAGACACAAAGTTCTAATGGAATGAGGACTGTCAACGCAGTCTGGATACCCTGAAAGAGAAGATGATAACCGTACCAATCCTAGTATTATTGGATTGTGAAAAGACATTCCATGTACATGTAGATGCATCATCCATAGCACTTGGAGATATTATGGCGTAGCCTGGAGCAGGAGAATTGGACCACCCTATAGAATTTTCTAGCAGAAAACTATCAGAATCATAGTATAACTACAACACCACAAAGAGGGAAGGCTTAGCTATGGTCTATGCGCTTCAAAAATTCAGGAATTATTTATTGGGAAAACATTTCAAGATGTTCACAGACCATTCAGCGCTCAAATACCTCATCAACAATCCAGTGTTGGGGGGGAGGATTTGTATATGGTTATTGTTGTTTCAAGAATTTGACTTTGAAGTGATAGTCAAACCGGGAAAGTTGAATGCGGGACCTGATCACCTGTCAAGGATCACTAACAGAGAGGAACCCATGAATCTAGAGGACAATTTTCTCGACGCACAGTTATTTTCAGTCCAAAGAGTCGATGAATACTTCGCAGACATCATCCAATACTTGAGTACAGGGACTGCACCACGGGAATACAACACTACGCAGAAGAAAAATATGGTATTCAAGGCTGCGGATTACCAGCTAATTGTAGCACACTTATACAAAATGGGTGCATATACCATCTTGCGAAGATGTGTGCTAGAACACAAAAGACCAAGGATCTTAGCAGAAGCCCACGAGGGAATAACAAGAGGACATTATGCAAGAAAAGCTACTACACAGAAGGTATTACGTGCAGGATTATGGTGGTCGACCATGCACAGAGACTCAAAGGACTACTGCCAGAAATGTGATGTATGTCAAAGGGTTGGTAAACTGAATAGAAGGGACGATATGCCCCTACAACCACAAGTAACTTTGCAGTTATTTGACAAATGGGCAATATATTTTGTGGGACCAATTAACCCACCAACAAAAAGGTCAGGAGCAAGGTACATTATAACCGCGACAAAATACTTGACAATATGGGCAGAAGCAGCACTAGTAAAATATTGCAGTGTAGAGACAGCAACACACTTCATGTTTGAGCAAGTGATCACTAGATTTGGTTGCCCGAGGATTTTGATGAGTGACCAAGGCACTCACTTTATTAACAGTACTATTAAGGCTATGACTGAGGAATTTGAAGTTCATCATCAAAAGAGTACACCATGTCATCCTCAAGCAAATGGAATGGTGGAAGCCTTTAACAAAATCCTTGAAAATGCACTGACGAATATATGCAACGTTAATAGGGACGATTGGGACCTAAAGATACCAGCAGTATTGTGGGCATACAGGACCACATGCAAACAATTAACAGGATAGACACCATTCATATTGGTGTATGGAAAAGAAGTTGTGGTGCCATTAGAATTTTTGGTACCAAGTCTACGTGTAGCAGCAATTACAAACATGACAAAACGAGGCGCAGTACAGGAAAGGCTAAATCAGTTGTTGATCATGGAGGAAGACAGAATTCTAGCAGGGTTTCACCAAAAAGTCCAAAAAGAAAGAGACAAAGCTTGGCATGACAAACATATCAAGAAAAAGGATTTCAAGGAAGGAGACTTGGTCTTGGTGTATGACAGTAAATCCCTTCAGCACCCAGGAAAACTCAGAATGCATTGGTTAGGACCATACGAAGTAAAAATTGTCACAGACATGGGAGTTGTATAGTTGAAGGATTTAGGAGGAATAGAACTCAGAGGGATGATCAATGGGATCCGACTGAAGTTGTACAGGGACAGTCAACCTCCTGGCATATAAAAAAAAACATAGAGGATATACCGCGTCGGACAACAAAACATAACAACAAAGTCATAGTGCGTCGAGAGGAGAATGAGCGCGCACACTCGGAAATTATAGCACAACGGAGAAAAGGCCAATGGTCACTACAAAGCAGGAAACAACAGGAAAGAAGAAATAGGAGGAAAGATAGATACAACAAATAACTGCCAACGGATGACGACTCTCAAACTTATATAACAAAAATGATTGACAAGACGTCGCATTAATCGCGCCAACTAGCGACGACAAGGGAATTCAATAGCATGTATGTGGGAAGCATCGGTTCAATTAAAACACAAATTGGGTAACGTCTCTGAGAAGCTTCACACGATTCCTATATAAGCTAGTACGTGGGATTGGGGAGGTTATTGAGAAAATTAGAAAATCATAGAGCAATAAAAGTATACAGAGTTGAGAGAGAAGTTTGCAGAGGTTACAAAGGCCAATACATTCAGCAGACAACAACCTTAACACCATGGCACCACCCAAACAAGGAGAACTGAACCACACTAGAAGATGACTCTGAAGCAATGTTAGATCCCCACCGTAAGCACAGGGAAGTGAACAACAACCACTTCAGCCTCCAGAAGTCGTCAATGTGGACGAAATATCATCGCCCGATTTGACACCAGGAATCCCCACACCTATTGTGGAGGAAACCCAGTAGACAACACCATTGGGCATGGACATGGATGTACCAGAAGGGGGTTAGGGACAACATGTTGAGGACTCAGGAAATCATTCACACCCCGGAAACCCTGAACAAGGTTCGAGAGTTAATGGGATGATCACGAACCAAGAAGAAATGAGCGCGCCAAAAAGGTCACACACAACCATGCCAGAAGAACCATAGGAGGGCACAGTGGAATATGTCATCGATCGACCAGATGAGGATGCAGAAGAGAAAACAATGGAGGCTGGAACCTTGAGTCAGCCACCACAGCGGAAGGGAAAACAGGCGGCACCAAGGTCACCGTGCAGGCAGGTTGCCACAATCATTCTCTTGTCGTGCATTCTAGAATGGGTAGGTATCGTAGGAAATATGTTAGGCCACGTGGAGAAACTAACGTACTCATACCATGACGTGACATACACGGACAAGTTCCTAGAGTTCGCCAAGAAATTTTACCTACATACTGTGGGTAAAGGACACTTTGGTGAACCAATTAACCAACCAGTACAGCGGGCAGCCGGACTGGCCAAAACTGAGATTCTAGACCTGTTGGACATCCTGCACTTTGGGAGAGGCCAATACGCAAACAATTGCGTCAAGTAGCTAATGGCAGTCACCCATGGAGGATACCTGTGGCTGGAACAAATCGTCTCAATAGACGTAGAGATCATTACACACATCACATGGATTCCATCATGGGGGGAGTCGCCTGTGCAGTTCCTTGATGACAAAACTAAGGACAAGGCACTGGCCGAGGAAAAGAAGAAAAAGTATGGTACAGAAAGGGGGTCGCGCAAAATCATAATCAAGCGTATTACTGATGCAGTGACAAGAATGGCCAAAAAAATTATGGCATGCAAATTACTCTGAAAATGTCGCAAGGTGGAAGTCTCGGTCATGTTTGTTACAGCTACAACACAGTGTGTGGAGGGCACCACACTCAACTCGGCCCCATATTTGTTGAATCTGTTCCTGGACGACTGCAAGGATACACAGGATGTGGGCAAATAATTTCAGTATTCATGGCTACTCATCCTAATCGCCTTGATCAGATGGAAGGAGACTAGGTATTCATTCTTTGGCACAAGACCCAAGCCTTGCCACGTAGCACGCTACCTATCGTTAGGGAGCGAGTCAGATGCCAAGAACAGAAAGGCGAATGCAGCCATATTCGAAGGATATTATGAAGGACTACGGGAGACTATCGCCAATACTTGGCGAGTTACACCGGAAACAATCGCACATTATCATGGCATAGCCAACTTCAAAGAAACTAATCATGCAATGTGGATCCAAGCACGCAAGGATCCCGACAACCAATGGCTACAACTGTGCTACTGCATCAAGGAGGAGGACATAGAGATGGCCATCAAAGTTTTTAATGATGACAGGAGGATTCCAGTCCTGAATCAAGAAATGCCCGCAGGAATGGAAGAGGATGCAGGGTAGGAACAGACACCTGCAAAATAGATAATAGTGCCCAAGAAGCCAAGGACAGGTCTGAACAAGCCACAACAGAACAAAGGGGGGGCATCCAAGAAAGGCACCCAGGCGGAGAAGAAGAACAACACCTAAGCGTCGTAGGTAGGGGAGAAACAAACTGAGGCAGAACAGGGAACCACATCGAGTGCTACTCAGTAGGAGAAAGGCCAGTCATCCAAATGGGGGGTGTCCGTAATAAAGCTAAGGCGCACAGAACTCCCCCATAATACACGATCATGGAGGACGATGCGGACATGGTGGCCCAAATGGTCCAGGATCGCAGAGTGGAGAATTTTGACAATGCTCAGTGCCAAAGGGACAAGATTAACGAGGAACTGGCATACATGTGATAGCTCCTCCAACAGCTCAGAGAATCATAGGGGGTCGGCAGCAATGTAGGAACAGTCCCATCAGCATCATAGATAGGAGGTGAAGTTGGTTCAAGCGAGCAGGACAGAATCCAGACGACAACATAGTTGATCTCGACATTTCACGTCACACCCAACATGATGCGAATGGATAAATCATGGGGAAGACACCCCTGAAGGACTTAGACCAAATACAGTTCATATTGACACAGATACCAACCAAGGCCTTGTATAAACTTCAAGTCAGCGTCATGCAGGTGGTACAGTCACGCGCACACACAGATGCAACAGAATTGCAGCAGACAAAGCAAAATCGAAATGATTTGGAATTGGTACTCGAGCAAGCTAAGCTTGAGACCAAAGATGAAAAAGACCGTGTAGATAGGATGGAGTAGGAATTAGTCATAGCCTATGAGAAAATCCCAAAGAGCGCACAGATGGAAAAACTCGCGGTGACACAGAAGATTGATCAGATTGTGTAGAAAATCGATCAATACAGACATGAAATTGAGCACCTCCAAGAGCATCTCATACCTACCACTCCACTAGAGGTAAAGGAGCAGAGGAAGTAGGAAGCAACAACGCAGATAAAGGAAATGGAGCGACAAGTCCATGCGGCAGCCAACTTGTTCGAGAAGGCAGCATAGCTATGGACAAAGTTGGAAGAGGATCAACAGGTCCAGCAGTGGGACCAGGAAGAAGAAAGGATAAGCGCAGCTATCCAGGACCTCAAGCAGAGGCAGAAGACAATGTTGATCACGGAACGCGTCAAAGGAGCACAATATATAACGAAACTGTAGGCAAAACTCATAGCTACGCAGACACAAAAAAAGGAGTGCCAAGCTCAAATGGAATCGTTTCAGGAGCGGGCAACAGAGGTCATTGCGCAGGTGGAAGACGCAAAGAACAACATGGCACAAACTCAGGCAGAGTGCTCAGAGATGATCAATGACGAGATTGCAGTGCAGGTATTGGACGCACTCGAGGAGAAGACCGTGCAGACCCAAACGCAAGTAAAGGAGCTCACAGAGAAGTTTCAGGCGATCGCAGGAGTGATCAATGAGGCGCACAAGGTTTAGGTGGCTCAGGACGAGCCACATGTCAGTGTTGGGGGCTTGTTGGATGTAGACCGAATCAGAAAGAAAAGTTATTTTTGGAGCAGAAGCATGCAAGAGGAAAAATATAGCTGGAAGGAAAAGCAGCACACGCACATGCATGGAAGACCTAACAACACTAGGGTTTGGTTTTTTGAAATACATTGTAATGGCTGGTGAGTTGAAGATATAAATAAGTAGTACTTAGGGGAGTAAGAGAGGGGACAGAGAGGAAGAGAATTGTAAGGACTGTATGAGTCATTAATCTGGTGAGCTAGAGAAGGCATGAGCAACTTGATCTCGAGAGTTAGATCGCAGGCTGAGGAGCATGGTGCGATCTAGTCAGCCTCACAAGGATTGAGGAGCCTATGGGAGAGAGGAAGAACTAAGATTGCAACCATGCGCAGCGTGGGAGATTTCCAAACTATAATAAAATCCTGAGAGACAAATCTTTGTGGACGTAGCCCAGGAGGGGATGAACCACGGTAACACTGTGTTATGTGACTGTATGAATGCGTCTTTATGTCTGAATGGTTGATGAATGTTGAATGAATGAAGTAATTAAGTAGATTTGGTATTTTACATGCATGCATAGAATAATTGTTATAACAAGATGTAAAATGGATTGAATAAAGGTTACGACGTACAAGCATAGATCTAGCTCAATCTCAGGCTGCAAACACTTGAGTATTGCAGCCACCCATAGAGCTATCTCGGGTGAGATTGTGCAGTTCAGTCTGTGTACTGTGTTTCCTTCTGGGTACCAGAGGGGCTGATAGTCTTTAAGGGATTTTTTTGGAAAGCTTCTTAGTTCTGAACCAGGGTCAATCTGTAATGGTCAATGAGAATCAGAATTAGAATCCCTCAAGACCAATAAGAGTAGATAGATGAAAGAAAAAACCAACAACGATATATATATGCTTCTGTATATACAGTATATGTGCATGTATGGAATCACTTCCATATATGTGCATATACGAAAGTGTTTTCATATATGCGCATATGTTGATGTTGGGAAAGAAGAAATCTAGTTGATCACCAAGGACTCCCTTTCAAGCAACCAATATCAGATGAAGTGTTCCTCAGTCTTGACCTCCTATATATGGCATAGTTGGTAGACCTAGACCCACGCGATAGTTGTAAGGTTCGATGCAGCTACAAAAGTCAAACCCCTTTCCTCGATTAGACCCGTGCAGTTGTTGTGAGGGTCGATGTCGCTACCAAACCTTAGTGGAATTTTCCCTTCTCGATGTGTTTTGTTGGCTCGAGGTCTAGAGGTTGCGACAATTAAATGATGAAATGCTTTGGCTCGACAACTAGATGTCATGGTAGGTAGATGATGAAACATTTTGGATTGACTGTATCATACATAGATTGGGGTTTAACATGGAAATCAACATATATACTAGTATATATACTGATATCATATATCGGTATATATATATATACCAGTACACATACTGACCAATATATATGTTGGTATGTACCATTATATATATTGACTAATATTTATGTCGGTATATATACTAGTATATATACCGACCAATATAGGACCATTTTCATATAAGACAATTTGCATATAGGACCAAGACAAGCACATCAAATTAATTAGATAGAAAATAAAGATTAGAGTCTACACAAGTCTTGGAAAAGCCCAATTTTAGTAAATACTCATCACTCTTGGTGTATCGTGCTTGTGGTGCCTGCTTCAACCCATAAAGTGATTTCTTCAACTTGGGAACATGGGTCTCTCACCAATGGATCTCAAACCTCTTAGCTAATATATATATATATATATATATATATATATATATATATATATATATATATATATATATTCCTCAATCATTCCAGTCAATAATGTTTCCTTTACATCCATTTGATATAAAGACCTTCCAAGGAAATATGCTAAAGACATGATGGTTCTGATAAAGGTATACTTGGGAATTGCAACATCAGTCTCATCATAGTCAATTGCCTTTTTCTAAGAATATCCTCGGGCAACAAACCCAATCTTGTACTTTTCAATGCTCCCATGAGTTGCATGCTTGATATTGTACAACCAGTTATTTTATAGTAGTTCTTGGAACTATCTCACAAACATCATTCTTGAGGATGGATCTGTCTTCCTCTATCATGACATCATGCCATATTTTATTTGTAGTGACATCCTCAAAACTAGAAGGCTATTTGCATTGAGTGTATTTTTTGGCTGGTCTCATTCCTTTGTAGATTTAATACTTTTGGGGGCTCAGCCTCTAGGTGGGATAGGCATCCCTACTTAGCAATTTGTTCCTTAGAAGCCATTGCCTCTAGCTCCCCAGGGGGTGCAAAATGTTGGTTTTTAGATCTATCTTGGCTACTTTAGTTAGTGGACATCTCTTCAATTTGTCCTCCCCCTTTCAAGTACTCCATAGATCTGTTAGGGCACAAATTTTCATCTAAGAAGGCCTAGTACCAGGCTACCAAAGAGAAAATTTATAGATAATATATCCAAGTCATTTGGATTATGATTTTGGAGGGTCTCGATCAAAGATAACCTTCTATGCTAAGCACTTTCTTGAGTTGAGAGATGACCTTATTGCCCAATCTTCATACACACACAGACACTAGATGCATAGACTTGGGATTCTACTTGGTCAATTTTGAGTGTTTCCCCAAACTTTGGATTGAGACATACCACCACCTTCTATGGCCAAACAGGGTTTGCAAGCTAGGTCACCTACATGGGCTAGAGATGGAGGAGTATCTTATTTTCCAGTTCTAAATTACTATGAGATTAGAGGGAGACGTTATATCCTATTTTGGGACTTGAGGATCTCCTATCCACCTTCTTTCACTACCTCAACCAAAGACGTCTTGTTTTTTTTAAGGGAAACATCCAATCAAATATCTTGGTCTCTACATATCTCATCCTATTTGGAGGCCTTTAGGAGGATCACCTCATACTTCACGGTGTCCTCTTTAATCGAGGCAACAAGTAATAAGTGGAGTTTCATGAGACTTCAGATCCCCACACCCCCCTAGGGGTTGATTGAAGTCCTCAAGAGACATGAGGCATCGATTTTCTAGGCCATGAAGCATGTACCATTGACACTGTAGATAAACTAGTTCTAAACGGCCTAAGAGTTGGTCTACCGCATCTAGGTCTCCACTCCTTACAGTAACTCGAGCAAAAACAATTTAATCATAAGTTTTTCCCCTTGGTCTTGGATGCTAGGAGAGTTCTCTCTCTCTCTCTCTCTCTCTCTCTCTCTCTCTCTCTCTCTCTCTCTCTCTCTCTCTCTAGTGTTTTGTCCTTCAAAATATTGTGTGGACAATGGTTCAAGTTATAGACAACAATATTGCATGCTTCTCCTTAAAAACACATGGGAAAGGCCATGTCATGAATCATGGCCTTTGTTGTCTCAATGATGATTTATTCTTATCCTCAACGATCCCATTATATTGTGGTTTGTATGGTAATGTAAGCTCCCTCTCAATTACTTCTTCCTTGTGAACAACCTCAAACTCATTGAAGGTGTACTCTCCACCGTTATTGGACTAAAACACCTTGATTTTCTTCCATGCTTGTTTTTCAACCAAGGATTTGAATTCACTAAATTTACTAAACACTTCATCCTTAGTTTTATAAAATAAAACCAAGATCATCGAGATGAATCATCAATGAAGGAAACATAGTATAGATTATGAAAAATCTCCAAGCCCTAGGTGACTAAAGTCCTTATGATCTCAATCAAACAAGTAGATTACTAAATTTAATTATTGCATAAATAAATTTCAGACCATAGAATTGATGACACAATAGTTGGAAATAAATTAATGGAAGCACAAAAAATAATTTTATACAACACAGGTAATACTCCTTTAAAACTAGCTTTTCATTCCTTCGAAAAACTTGCAAGGAAAACTTCATAAACTGCCCAAAAAATAGCATTGCATGGATACCAAAAAACACTTCCAACTGAGTGGAACAACCTACTAGGAGAGTATGCTCTATCCATATGGATTGTATGGACACCAATACAATATTATCCATACAATTGTACGTATCTCTTGCATACATCGTACAAGACCACGTGATGTCGGAAACATCTCTTTCATGGTGTCTTCTCTCTCTCTCCCTCTTTGTTGCTCAACCTGCTTGACTACTCAAGTGTTAAAGTGTTAAAGTGTATTTGAACTCTCTATCTTGACCCACATTTACAATTTTAGTTGAGACCAAAACCCTAGTCTATTTATGAGATCATGCATGCATGAAATACATTTTTTAGACTCAAATGCTAAACATAAGACTTTCACTTTTTAACTAAAGTGAATTACAAAATAGAATTTACTTTTTGAAAATTACTTTTTGAAAATATCTTGAACTACTTCCCGCATGTTCGCACTGAACCTATGCAAAAGTTCTCGTCTTATCTATAATTCTCAACACCCCCTCTTAGTGAGGAAGGAATTTTGCACTAATCCAATTTTGTCTATGAATGCCTCAAACTTACCTTTTGCCAAGGGCTTGGTCAAAATATCAACGACCTATTGATTTGTGGGAATATACTGGAGCTTCACTGCTCCCTTCTAAACTTTGTCTCGTATGAAGTGATATTTGATCTCTATATGTTTGGACCTATCATGAAACACTAGATTCTCAGATAATTTGATACCACTTTGACTATCACAGTAACTCATTATGGGATCCAACTCGTGAGAAACAATATGGAAAGTAACTTGAGAAGCTAGATAACCTCACAACTCATTGTATTGGCTACCATGTATTCTTCCTCTGCTAAGCTAAGTTCCACAGAAGGCTATTTCCTATTGAACTAGGATATCGTCATTGATCCCAAGCTAAAGTAACACCTTGAGGTGCTCTTTTTATTTGTTGCAATACCTTCCCAATCCAAGTCTGTATACCCCTGCAAATTTACTTCACCGTCTCTCAGATATCTCAGACCATACTCCACTGTGCCCCTCAAATACATGAGAACATGTTTCCCTGCTACCCAATAGTCCTTCCTTGGCTCCACCATGAACTGACTCAAGGTGTTCACTACAAAACATATATCTAGCATGGTTTTGACCAAATACATCAAAGAACATATCAACTGCATGTACAACTTGGGATCCACCAACTCTAAATAAGAAGTTGCCATCTTCTTTAGCTTAGTAATCATAGGTGTGGCCATAGGTTTGTAGTCCTCCATCCAAATCCACTTCATGATCTGAACTACATACTTACCCTGAGTAAGGAAAATCTCCCTTTATCTCTACCAAACCTCCAATCCAAAGAATTAATGCATCGAGTCGATGTCCTTCATCTCAAACCGAGTTTCCATGTTTTTGTTACACTCTACACCTGTCAGAGACAATTCATCTACATACATCACCAAAATGAGCATATCAGGTTGAACAAATATGTAATATAAATTAGAATATGCTTTGCATTTGGTGAATCCCATACTCTGTAGATATCCATCGATCCTAGAATACCATGCTCTCGATGTGGCCATAGGTTTGTAGTCCTCCATCAAAAACCACTTCATGATTTGAAATGCATACATACCTTGACTAAGGAAAATCTCCCTCAATCTCTACCAAACCTCCAATCTAAATAATTAATGCATCGGATCGATGTCCTTCATCTCAAACTTAGTTGCCATGTTTGTGTTGCACTCTACATCTGTCAGAGACAAGTCATCTACATACATCACCAAAATGAGCATATCAATTTGAAAAGATATGTAATATAAATTAGAGTTTGCTTTGCATTTGGTGAATCCCATACTCTATAGATATCCATCGATCCTGGAATACCATGCTCTCGGTGCTTGCTTGAATACAAGGCTTTCTTAAGACTACACACATGGGACACCTTGCTCTAGTGATTTCCTTTCGATTCCCTCTAACATTTCTATCTTTGTTTTTTATTCCTTTGTGAATACACCCCATTTGTTCCTCTCAAATAGGGACTTGATCCATTATTCCATCTCCCTTAATACTTTTTAGTCATTTTTATATTTTTTCTTTGCCCCATCTACCACTAATTTGTTAACATTTTTCATTTTTTTGTGAATCAGAATCGCCGACTCTCCTACATTTGCATCATATTTCTTCCAATTCTTGGGAACCACATTTTTAGATCCTTCATCTTCCAATTAAGTATAATCAAATTTAAAAGGCCATGGTGGTTTATGTTCATCCTTTTCCATTTGAAACAATATTGATAAGTGATCAGATGCACCTCCTTATCTCTAGCCATCACTTCAATCTTTTTGCTTCTCCCATTACCTTCTATGTTACCATAATTTTGTTTAAACATTTTGAGACCCCTCTTTGACACTTTTGTAATTCCTCCAAGTTAGAATCAACTTAGGAGTTTCCACATCGCAAAGTCCAAGATCTTCAAACATCTAATTGATCGACCAATGGACCTAGAGTGGCTCCTTCCTCCCATACTTCCCCCCACCTTTATTATAAGGTTGAAATCACCACCCATAATAACATTTTCATATTTAATCTGGTTCAATAATGTAAAATTGTCCCAAAAGGGATTTTAATCCCCATAAGGACCATATATATTGATAATTGTGAACACCTTCCTCGGTTCTCTAGACTTTAAATATACCTGGACACATGCATTTAAATATTATGAATTGATAAGTTCCATTGAATATTTCCATCGCGTTACCATGCCTTTTGACCTTCCCTCAAAGCCCAATGAACAAAAGGACCACTCATTTATATATGAATATAGAATAGCTACAACTTTTGACCCTTTATAGTTTGTTTCTTGAATCATTATAACATCTAGATTGTAGCTGGAAATAATCTTTTGAGGGATAGCTTCTTATGGGCACCCCTTAGCCCTCTCATATTCAAAGAAAGAATTATCAGTTGGGTTAACCCTAACTGAGGCACACTCTACTCTAAGGCCCCCTTCAATGATCATTGGTTTGCCTTCCTTGATCTTTTTCCTAGCTTTCTTCTTTGCCAATGTTGGATAGAATTTTTTACTGACTTTAGAAGAGGGGTTTGGTTCCAAGGCCAATCCTCTTTTTATGTCTTCTTATTTTGTCTAAACAAAATCCTTCCTAGATATTAGTTTGTACTTAGGTTGATTCTTCCCTTTCAAGTCTATAATATTTTCCTCCAACAATCTACTATTGTGAGTCTATGGCGGGGGAACATTTATACATTGAAACTCCCTTTTAAACCAATAATCATTCTCTAGGTTAATTCCTAAATCCTCATGGATTCTAGGGTTTTCCTTTTGCTTACTACCACTCAAGATTTTGTCCATAGACTGTCTCTCCTCTAAAGTATTTTTTTATCTTACTTTATGTTAGAGTATCTATGATCGAATTTAATTGAGAGCTAGTGTAGGGTGGATTACAAATTATACCTCTTTTTGTTATCATTCTCAAATATTTAGATTTTGATTATGGTGCCATGGACTCTAGCTTCCACTCTTTAATTGGTCGCTCGGATATTCCTTTACTCCGATTAATTTTTTTGAAGTATCTGGAACTTCATCACCTATCCTCTTTTTTGCTTTAGATTTTTCCTCTTCTTCTTCAAGGATTCTTTCCATAGCCCCAACTCTTGAAACCTCCCTTTGTGATTTAACTTGTTCTTTCCACACCCATTTTCTTGTTGTGCTAAGACAACCTTGCCATACATGACCAATCGCATGGCATTTCTAATATCTAAATGACATCTTCTAGTCATCTAGTAATTGAATAAATTTTTGCTTACTGCCATTTATCTCCATTTCCTCTAACAAACCTTCCTATATAAGATCCATTTATGCCATTATTTTGATTACCTTCCTATCTACTTATGAGTGAAAGTTTGCCTCAAGGTTTATGAACTTACCATTCTTATTCCCTAAATCTTTCAAATCTTCTAAGTTCCATAACTTCATTGGTAGTTTAGGTAGTTTCACCCTCACTGGCTGGATAAACATTGTCTCCTTCCTCGGGTGGAAGCTAATTCTCTAATTCATTAAATTAAGGAACAAGGGGCCCCAATACCATCTCTGAGCCAAAATTTCGTTTGCATTTTCTCTTAACCGAAATTCAAAAGTGATCCACTCACAAATTATGATGTGGAATTTTGTTAGATGCCCTAAGTGCCCTAGATAGGACTTTTCCATCCACACCCTCAGAGAATATTGTGTTACTTTCTTCCCCATAAAATTCCCCATTAGGGTTTTCATCAAAAGGTTTTTTATATCCTTCGTGCTGACATCTTCCCCTAATACCAAGAAAAACTTGTCCTTACACGCTCTAAGACATTTGATTTTCCTTTTATTCTTCATCGACTTATATCAAAGGGGTTTATTTCCCTCTTGGATACTTCCTTGCCTTCACCTATTAGTTCAGTTAGGATAATCCTTAGAACCCATATCCTCAACCATAACCTTGTTCAACGACATACCCTCTACCACAACTTTGAGTTATACATTCTTCATTGTTTTCGATTATTATTCTTTATTCCTCTTCCATTTGCAAGATTAATAGTAACATTGCTTTGAGCCCATCAGCACTTACTCCCCCTTTTCCATCGTGCCCTACATACTTTGTATGGAATCTTAGCTAGATCTTTCCGAGATCATCAAATTTCCTTTCATTTTGCGTATAATTAAGTTTAATACTTCAAATACCTTTATTTCACTTACCAAATTATTTTATCCACTTAAAAGAGGTGCTTCCACCCCTTTGACTCTTAGTTCATTCTTCATCATAATCCTTATCCTCCTTTCAAACCTTAATTAGTCCATCCCTAATATTGAAGATGGTGTTTGGAGTTTAAAATTACCTTATCTCCATCATGCAAAGAATCTATTTATTCCTCCATAACTTTTCCATATATATATATATATATATATATATATACTTTCTCCCTACAAACCAAGGGCTACATGGCAGCGCGGTCCCTACCGAGGTAGTTGGGAAATACATGTTGCAGAATGAGACTTCATATAGCTAAATGCATAGGCAATAAATAATCTTTGTCAAAAGATAATTCATATAATAAAGAAGATTAGAATTATTGTTTATGCAAAGAAGACAATGATAAGAGTAAAGTAAAAACAAGTAACAACATTTAGCATAAAAAATTGTAAAAATAAGCCAAAAAGTAAAGTGTTCAATGTGGAGTAAAACTTAGTAAATAAGTAAATTGTTCAATGGGGATGTTAGCATATGTGGGAAGCAATGCAAAGTGTTTGCAGTAAAATCATTTAGCATGAAACTTTGTAAAAATAAATGAAAAGGTAAGTGTTCAATGTGGAGTAAAACTTAATAAATAAGTGAAGTGTTTAATCGGGCGGTTAGCATATGCGGGAAACAATGTAAATAAGTGAAGTGTTCAATGGGGACATTAGCATATGCGAGAAGCAATGTAAAGTGTTTGGAGGTTAGGATGAGCGGGAACCATTGCAAAGTATCCACACGTTAGAATTGTGGGAAGCAAAGTGGGTATAATTCTCGGCAAAATAGATTAATAGTGAAACTTAAAATAACTAAATGAAAAGGTAAGATATCCTTGATGTTCCATTGAATGTCGCCCCATCAACCTATTAAAGTTGATAACAAACAAAAATTAACAATAAAGTCTTTTAACTTTTTAGATATCTCAATGTTTTTACGTATATACATATATGTTATGGGTTTTTTTGCTCACAGGGATCTCACTGAAAAATCAATGAGATCTCCCTAGGATTGGCCTAACAATCCTAGACAGGAAAGGGGTAGACTTATTATGGATTTCCTAGATCTAGACTTACACACATAGATTCATAATCATCTTAGGGAGAGGGAATATTTTCATACCTTTCTTGAGGTGTTCCTTCGTATTTCCCAGCTATTGCAGTCCTGAAACTCCATATCCAAGCTCCAAAATCTGCTTCCTCTATAAAAAAGACAAGAAAAAAATTATCTTCTTCTCTATTAAGGATTAGAATCCTAGATACAATCTAATTATAATCAAATCTATAAAGGAATAAATCAGATCTATCATTCATTCACTGAACACAAATGACATGAGGGGAAAACCAAATGATCTATAAATAAATCATGGAGAATACATACCAAATCATACCTCAACTTGATGAATACGCATCCTCCTTTAGCCTCCTTTCTCCTTGTCTCTCTTTGTAGCTCCTTGGTCAGGCTAGGCTCACTAACTTTTGGCTGATATCTCTACAGTTGGATAGCATAACATTGCTCTGAATTCTTCCCTCTCTTTCCCAAGGATTGCATTTGTTATATAGCTTTTGGAGGAGGCTTGGGAGATGCTTCTAGATCTTCTAGAGGCCATTAGAGACTCGAATGATGTGAGTTCCTAGGCCTTTGACACGAGTATCCAACTCATCCTTCGCCTATCACCTCGTAACTCCTCAATTCTAGAAGTGTGACAGTGCCTCGCTTAACAAGCCACTCGTGTCCAGCAAGGGTCTCGCTTGTTGTCCACTAGGTGACCCAGGAGGATGCCAATAAGGGCTAAAAAAGGGTTCAATCCTTGGGAAAAAGATGTATTTGGGCTTCTATCCTCTGATAGCTTCTTATCCGACCTATAGGGTGGAAATTAAGGCTATAACAATATATTGTGTTGTTCCTGAGTTTATACTTTAAGGCTTTAAAGTATATCGTCAAGGCATCCGAAAAATAAAGAGGGTTATGGTAGATGAAAAGGAAAACAGATCTTTAGGAAAGAAGCTATGGTTGGTTCATGAGTTGTCTTTGTCTAGCTTCCAATCATTCTTGGGTGCTTATGTCATGTTCAATGGTTGCCCATGAACGTTCAAGTTCAACTAGGGTGGTGGTTGTCTCGAGGATAGTATTAAACAAGGTTAATGCGATGCTAGTTTGATCAATGAGTCTGGATTCTATATTAGGCTGTCTTGCAACATGAACAGTCATGAGGAAAAGAAAGTTAAAATATCTGTTACTTTGTTTTTAAGGTTTGTTGTTTCTATTTTAGATTATATGAGATAAGTTCTGAAATTTGAATTAATAATATAACAATTTCAAAGGTTGTTTCTCGTTCCTGAGTTAAATTGAAAATAATAAATGAGATGAAAGAAAACATAAAGTTGTTTAAACAACTTGAGGCATCAATCATGGAGGAATCTCAATTTGTAACAGAAGAAGAAAATAGACGAGAAAACTTTAATGAAGCATAAAAATATAGTGATCTGAATAATCCACAGGTCTTGTGCCTGCTAATAACAAACATAGAGGAAAATCTGCAAACAATTAGACGACCAAATAAATCATAACCACAGTAGATGTTGTACTAAATTGTAGTTTAAACATTCATCAAAGATATATAAGAAATGATGTTGAACATGAAAGTATAGATGAGCACATAACTCAGGGTTGACAGAATATGGAATCTCCGCTTTGCATTGTCATTAATTCTTGTAAAAAATAAGTCTCTCTGCTACAATAGGCCATAAACAAGCCGTCTTTTAGTATTTTGAAATTATATTTATACAAAAATCATCAACCCTAGACGGTTGGTATTTTCCTAACTCCTAGGTGCTAACGGTTACAGAATACAAACTTGAACCATTTCTCTTGATTACCTTTTACCTCTCTGTCACTCCGAAAAAAGGAGCATGCATATTTTGCTTCATTATCTCTTTGAAGTATCTCCTTCACATGGTCTGAGACACTCAACACACCTGCTAAGAAAATGTATTAAACTTCTGGAAGGCTCTATCATATCCTTTGCTTCAAACAAATACAGCTTCCTCTGAATTTTTGGCAACTTTTCTTCAAACCTTTTATCTTCAAACTTTAATTATTGCAATCGTAAATTCGGTTTCACCAGCCATATATCCATTAGGGTAACATCAACCTATTTTAATTGTGAAATTTCAATTTGGGTTTCATTCAAATTATATTTTAGGTTCAGTTGATGTCTTGTAACATTGATCTGTCCTAGTAGTCCAGGGCAATCGCCTTTTCCAATGTCTAGCAATTTGTTATCTAATAAGTCGAAAGTCTCTTCACATTATTCCTTTATCTCTTTGGCCATTTTCTTACTTTCAGATATATTGGCCTCCCATACCTTCAGCATGATATCACCCTTGATTTGTTCAGCGACAGTTAATTTAGGAGTTACTGGTACCTCTTCTTTAGTCGAAAATATCACTGCCTTTTGGAAAGCGGCTCGGGCTACTGTAGCCTCTTTTTTCTTTGAGAGCAATTTTTTCTAATGATTTACTTACATCCCGAAAATAGTTTTGAATGATATCTACTTTAGAAAACAGGCTTTATTCTTCTGCCTCTAGCTTCTGGTGCACTTCTAGTGCCTGGGCTTGGAATATCGTTATATCTATCACGTGGCTTTCAATAGAACTCAATTTATCTTGCAACTGCTTTACTAATTCCTCTTGTTGAATGACCTGCTCTTGACTTGCTTGCGTCATCTTGTACATTTCATCTAGAATAGACTTGAGCATTTGGATTTCCTATTTGTCGATAGCTCTGGCCTATTCCAGTCCTTTATTTATCTCATCTCTAATATTTTTCTCTGTATTCTTTATTTGACTCTACAACTAGGCTATCATTTGATTTTTCTGTTGTAGCCTTGATTTCAGATTATTAACTGAGAATAAGTTGGTCATAGCGAAAACCCCTAAAGAGCCTGGTACCTCTGTGGCAAAGTCTTCCTCTTCTAGATTTTGTCCATCCACAAGTATCCTGTGCTTTTTGACCATTGTACCTTCTTTCAGGTGCATTTCTTGTTTCACTACAGCCTTCCTTTTCTTACTGAAAAAGAAGTCAAAGGAAGGTATTTCTTCAATAGAGATTGGGTCAAGATCACCTACATATATAGCTCTGAGATGGGGAGTCCCAAAATTTGACTGTAAAGGAGTCAAGGCTATAATCGGACTGCCCAACTCTGTGAATTGTGTTCCTTCTGTTGTTTTGGGAGTATCGACAGGAATAATTGACGATAAAGGAGGAATCATTCGATCCAACTTTAAAGGTGTCTCGGATTTAAAATTTGTTTCAGACTCTGGATGTTCTGTCTGCGAAGTTTCTGACTTTTGTGAAGACACTTCAGGATTATTTGGGTTTTCCTCAGTAGCCTTTTTATCCAAAGATTTTGTTTCAAAACCTGGAGGAATACTTTCTTGTTCTAAAGGAGGGGTTATCGATTCTCCCTGTAGTATCTTGGGCAATCCACTCCTTATGTGCTTTTGGAAAGAAAGGAAGTTGGCCTGTAGATCATGGGGTAACGCCTAGACTCTGTCTAATATCTATTCATAGGCTTTGATTCCTTTAAATATGTCATCACAGGGGGACTCTTCATGCTTGTATGTTTTCATATTGCAATGACCTAGATGATTTCCCACAATTTGATATGGATCATGTTTTCTGAGTTCAATATATACAAGCTTAATGTCTTCTAATGTTGTGTCTTCCACTTTGGAATGGCCAAAATTTAGCAGTGAAAACCTCCCAATCTGTATAGGAAAAGTTGTCCAGAATTTCTTCTGAGTTGCTTTTAACTCTTTACTGATACCTCCTGTTATTATCCGGTATGCCACTTCTCTGCACACCAGTCTATCAGGGAGAAATTTAGGGAGAGCATGAGGGGGAATTGAACATTCGAAGACTCTGACATAAGAGAAATTCTCTTCGATAAACCAATCTGCAACTATCTTGAGGTTTCCTATGATTTGCTTTGAAATCTGAGGGGGTGGGTATCCATACAATATTTGGTGCACAAGTATCACAACATAGTGACATATTTCGTAAAAGAAATCTTTTGCTTTCTCTTCGCATAGTTGAGAGTGATAGAAATGGATGGGTTATGCACAGGTTGGATTCCAGTTCCAATTCATCAATGGTAAAGGGGTCATATAACAGATAGCATCAATGACATACGTTGCCATATAAAAATACGTTGGTTGGCCTTTTGACTTTTCCATTTGGTACTCTGCAATCTCCTTGGTTAGGTTATCTGATAAAATCTTACCCTAGTTGAAAGTGTAACCCTCGGCTACCTCGTGTATAATTGGCACCCATTCTGCGGGGAAATGGGTAGGGCTTTTCCTCCCAAATAGTCTACATAACATCATTGCTATATGAACCATATATTCATTTAACGATGTTGTGGCATAAACGTCGTGCATATCAGCTCTAAATTTTGTTGGAATTCTCCACCATGCTTTGATTATATCTGGATAGGTTTGGTCAAATTCTGTACACTCCTTTATTTGAAATTATTCTACGAATTTGGCATTATAAATATATTTAGAAACATGGGATAGCTTGTACATTACTTGAATATGTTCTAGCCTGAACGAGCCAACGATGACATTTTGATGGTTCGTGATACTCCTGGACTACACATCGGTGTTCATCAGAGCCCAGTTTATCATGTCATTGTATGGCATGAGCTTAGGCCATGTAGTTATTTTATGGAACCCGGCCTCTGCTATATCTCTGAGTTTATTTTCAGTCCTTTCGTTTCTGAAATTGTTTGGGCAATTTTAACCTCATGCTCCAAGATTTCAAAAATTTGCATCCAGGACCAGACCGAATCTACAGCATGTGGTGTGGTATCAGATATAACATCCGAATTTGGATTTGACCTTTCACCAGCGTCATCACTCTTTTTCTGCGTTTTCCTCGTTGCCATGATACCTATGATAAGAAGCGAGTAGTTGTTACAGAAAAGAAGTTGTAAGCTTTCTCAGATACAACTTGCTAATTTACTAAAAGTGAGAAAGAAGTTTGAATTGGAAACCTTTATTCGCCTTCATCCTGCCTTAATTAGACTATGCTTCTACGGCCAATAAATTCATTTGCCTTAATGAGGAGGATACAACTGGAGATATGCATCTTACACTATAAGATATTTCATTTATCTATAATAAATACTGTCAAATATCGGTGATTCAAAACCGAGAATTTGAAAGAGATATCTTTGAAAAATCCCGAAAAGCGAAAACGCGAAAAACCAATTTATATCGTTAACCTTTGTTTTGATGTTAAGTTAATCACGCTTAAGCAGTTAACACTTTCGGGACTCCATGCTTCGGGGTTTTTTGGGTGAGAAGAGTGATAATTCTCCGATTTCAAAAACGTGACTAGTTAACAATAAATTAAGTATGTTTAAACTCTTAATTCATCGCGATTAAATGGGATTTCGGGACTTACACATCGGGATTTTGAGTTGTCGCTTGAGTTGAGATTCCCGAAAAGTGAAAGTGTGAAAAGCTTAAATCACCGTTAAACATTTTTAATTATTCTTATTAACTTGGTTTAACTTCATTTAAAAATATTTTTCGTGACTTCGATATCAAGTCTTTGGGGTTGTCGTTAAATATCAAACTGCATAGATCGTAGAACCCCGAAACTCGAAACTTAAGAAAAGATTTTAACATTTGATTTTCTTTTAAAACCAAGGGCAGCTAAATAATCTGTTCAGGCATTTAGACCGTTGGATTGATCGGATGAACCTTTTTTCGATGGTGATTATCCAACTGCATTTTTTGTTCTTTTTTTATTTAAAAAACAAAATTTCATTTAAATGTAAGGTTTTTTTAGGAAAATATAAAGTTTTTTTCAACATAGGCTCCATCTAGGGATCTCGTCTCCTTGAGGGACGAGAAGAACATGTAGACCGAGTGCCTTCATTGGGTGAATGGAGTCATTATTGCAGTGTTGTGAAACACACTCTAGACAAAAACAAACAGGACTTTAAGATTTGATCCTTGACTTTGAAAACTCTTCAGAACTAAAAGAATTCGTTGATCTCGAGTTAGGCTTGTAATAGATTTCCTTTCCTAAAACTGACCTCAGATTTGTATAAGGTAATCAAAACAAACTTAATCGTTCTACCAGGTTTTATTTGATTTTATTCGCATCGAGGTAAAGTAATTCCGTTGTTTCAAGTTAGGGAATCCCATAAGCTTAGAATGTAGATCCAGCCGGAAAGAGGAATAGTTACCAAAGCATCTTGTAATTCATGTATAACAGCCTATCAGATATGTGGACATTGCTTCACTGTCAGCGAGCATGTTCAATACCCCGGTGAAGTTATCAGATTTCCCACATTGAATTTCCTTTCACCACTTCCATTGATATTTTAGCATTTAAATGATGAGATGAGGGAAATCATGTAATGAATTTCTTTTCTTCATCTCTTTGGACTAGATGGGGGCAATCATTTAAATGAATTTCCTTTCACCATCTGTCTTGTTTCAGAATTGAAGTTGGGGAAATCAACCGGTATACATTATACCCGGGAAAATATATGTTTAATATTTACAACAGAGGTATGTCAACTCACTTTAATTGCTCTGGACTAATCCTCTCCTGACTTTCAAACATCTTGGCTTCAGGGAAAATCTCAAGGGGGATTCTTATTATATTTTTCAGGGAATTTCCTTGAGTGAAATCAATCAGTTTAATCTTGTTAGAATGACTAAGAGAGTTAGGATTAACATAGACATACTTCTAGTCCAGCTAAAGTTAGAGGAACTATGCAATTTTACCTATTCTTGTTTCGAAGGTTAGCTTGTGAGTTTCCAAAGTTAAGGTGAGACCTTTCTTCTCTTAAGAAGCTTATGGGAAGATATCAAGGATCAGGTGAAGAGATGGCTTGATCACAGTCAGGGGGAAAGCAAGGGGCTTCAGATATTTTGTTGTAGATACAAATGCTCTTAACAAGTTTCTTAGTCAACTCTTGGAACTTTTCATTTAATATTTAGTGAACATGAGATTACTGTCTTACTCGTTTACATCTCCTAGAATATTTTAACCTGAGTTTTTAAGACAGAAATTCATACCTCGGTAGTTTTTATACTTATAGCCAAATAGACTGTCATTCCATTACCTTTTTAGGGAGACATTTAATGTGAGTATCCATGCATGTCACCTTTTCGATGTTTCTAGTCTTTTGGCTTGTCAGGAGGTCTCCTGAAATAAGATAATCATGATAGCTATCAGGAACTCTAGTAGATTGGAAACCTTCTTATTGCAATTTTTACCTATTATATATATATATATATATATATATATATATATATATATTTTAAACCGACCTTTTATATTTACAGTAAAAAATAAAGACTTACCGAAAGAAAGATAACTATAAAAAAAACATGAAAACAAACCGGTATGTACAATGAGAGTTCATAAACATATTATTGCATGAAATGCTTAAGGTATCGCCCATTGACAGGGGCAGTAAGAATCTTTCTGTCAAGGTTTTCTAATAGAAAAGCATTCTTTCCCTTAGAAGATGTAATTTTGTATCGTCCGCACCGGATCTGATCAAACTTACCATGTTTCCTAGTATCCTCTTTTCTGGCTTCCCATTTTAGAACCAAATCACCAGGGACAAATTCCATATCTTTAGCTTTTCGGTCAAATAAGGCTTTCATATTATCTTGATACTTCTATAGCTTTTCATCTACTTCGGCCCTATTTTGCTGAACTTCAATCAGTTGGTTTATCCTCCTGGTAATGTCATTTGGCTCTTCGTTTGAGTCCTGCCAAAGTTTCATTACCGGAAGCGCTATATTTATTGGTAAAATGACGTCGGTACCATATACCATAAAAAATGGAGACATTCTGATTGACCGTTTTGTGCCTATCCTGTTAGCCCACAAAGCATACTTTAAATGCACATGCCATGCTTTCTTATTTTCGGTCAGTACTTTCTTAATTATAGTGATCAGGATTTTGTTAGATGACTCAGCTAACCCATTTCCCTGTGGATAATAGGTTGTGGAGTGTCCTAGCACAATATTATATTTTTGGCAAAATATTATCATGGCCATGGACTTGAAGGCCTAAGCATTATTAGTCACTATTTTTCGAGGACAGCCAAATCTTGATAGAATATTATCCTCCAAAAAACTGATCACTATTGAGTCAGTAGCATTTCGAGTAGGAATAACTTCCACTCATTTGGTGAAATAATTTGTAGCGATTATAATCCATTTGTGTTGAGCACTCAAGTGTGGATGAATTTCTCTAATAAAATCAAGACCCCATTGCTGGAATGGAGCTTCGACTCTAACTGGCACTAAAGGTAATGTCGAGACTTTCTACTTGGCTATAAACAACTGACAAGGATTACAAGTTCAAACTTTAGTGTTTACATCGGTGAATAATTTGGGCCAGTAATACTCGGCTCTTAGGATTCTATAAGTCGTTGCTCGCCAAGCATGGTGTCCTCCACACACTCCCTTGTGGAATTCATCTATAACCTTTTCTGTTTCAGTTTCTACTAAGCATCTCAGTAGGAAACCCAGGGGGTCCTTCCAATACAATTTACCATCTATAATACAATATTTTACAGCGTGTAACTTCAATGTCCTAGCTTTAGATGGGGTTAGTTCACTGGGACACTGAAGGGTCATTAAATAAGAAACAATATTGTGGTACCAAACTGAAGAAGAGAATTTTTGTAGAATTTCAGTTGTGGGCACAGTGACATCGAGTTCATCTATCTCTAAAAATCCTGCGTTCTCCTGCAGATGATTTATTCCAAGTTCTTTCAAATTTGATTCAGCCAAAAATTTAGCCAAACCCTGACCTTTAAAAATTTTATTTGGTTTAACTTCCAGGTCGAACTCCTAGATTTTGGCTAACCATCTGCCTCTTCTTCCATCACTGTCGGGTTGAACCAGTATATCCTTAACAGAACTGGTACACACATAAGTAATGATCTTTGAATGCAATACGTAAGTTCTGAAAGATTTGAGAGCTTTCATCATTGCATAGGCTTGTTTTTCCAATATGTCGTATTTTAGCTCAACATCTCTGAGACTTTTACTAAAAAATGCAATGGGTTGTTCAAAACCCTCATCGTTTTTCTGTAATAGTACAGCTGCAATTGTATGCTCAGAAGCGAAGGAAAAAATCAAAAACTCTTTCAAATAATCAGGACTCACCAGTACTGGTGCTTCACCTATGAATTTATTTATGCATTCAAATGATGCCTTGGCCTCGTTTGTCCATTTTACCTTGCTGTCCCTCTTAAGCATATCTGTAATCAATTTTACGATTTCAGCAAAATTTGGAATGAATCTTCTCAAAAAAATTATTTTCCCTAGAAATGACTGAATTTCTTTCCTATTCCTGGGAATATTAATAGTATCTATTGCTTCAATCCTTTTCAGATCAATTTTAATTCCATCCCTAGATACTATATGGCCCAAGAGTTTACCTTCCTGTATTGCGAAATGAGATTTCTTGGGATTAAGAGACAAACCAAGTTTGCGACACTTTTCGAAAGTTTGCTTGAGGTGTATTAGATGTTCTGCATCGGATTTAAAAAAAACAATTAGATCATCAAGGTAAATAACAACAAACTTATCTCTTTCGCCAACGAAGGCAATGTCCATAGCTTGTTGGAAGGTTGCTCCTGCATTCATTAAACCGAAAGGCATTTTTTCATACATAAAGGTACCCCAAGGGGTAGTGAACGCAGTTTTTTCTTTATCATCTTGATGTACTGCAATTTGATTGTAGCTTGAAAATCCATCAATCATAGACATTATGTTAGCTCCAACTACTTTCTCTAAAATGTGATCCATCTTAGGCAATGGATAATTGTCTTTAAGTGATGATCGGTTTAGATTTCTAAAATCTACACACAGTCTGATTTCACCGTTTTTCTTTCTTACTAGGACTAAATTAGCTACCCACTCAGAGTATCTCAGTGGGACAATAATCTTGGCGTCCAAAAGTTTCTTGACTTCTTTCTCTATCACAGGTAGTAATATAGGGTTAATCTGTCTGAGTTTCTGCCTAAAAGGTTTAACACCTTGTTTTAGAGGGATTTTATGTTCCATTATAGCAGTGTCATAAGTTCTCAATTCGTCGTAGGACCAAGCAAAAACATCTTTATATTGTCTAAGAAACTCGCCATACTTACTTTTTATTTCAGGGGGAAGGTACTTAGAAAATTTTACCAACCTTGGATTTTCTTTGGTACCTATATCACAGTCTTCAACCTCTTCTGGCTAAGGTTGTAAAGTAGACTTCAAAGGGATGTTCTCATGATTAAATAACCTCTCTAAGGGGATCAGGCCTTTGGGGATCTGATTATTCTTCAAAATAAGCATACGGTGATTGGAAATCCTATCTTGAAACTCTTGAGGATCTTCCCCTTCCTGCATGATCCAAACGGGATCATTCTGGTTTTCTTGGTCGACATGTGTTTCGGCAAACTCATCTACCGTTTCTAAAAATTTCCTGAGTTGTTCATCATCCTCAAAAACCTGCCAATGTTGTATATTATTCGGTATAGAAGGCCTATGTCTCATCTCTATATGATATTTAAGTTTGAAAACCGTTGGAGGTGCGAAGGTTGAGGTTGCTTTAGCCAGCGAGACTGCTCGTTGATTTTCAGTCCTAGGGATGTAGTGAACATTAACTGATGAGAAAAAGTTCTCAATCAGATCCCAAGCACAGTTTCTATAAGATCTTAACCTTGGGAGCTTAGCCTGGTATTGACGATTAATTTGTTTTATGATCGGTTCAGCATCACCGTAGACTTCTAAGTTTTTAATTTTTAATTTTCTGGCAGCTTCTAATCCTAGGACTAGAGCCTCATATTCACAAACATTGTTAGTATAATCAATGTCCCATTTTAGTCTATAATAAAAAGGTACGATGAACTCATCATCGGGTGCCACGAACAGCACTCCGGCTCCTGCTCCTTCACAAGATGAAGCACCATCAAAAAACATTTTCCAAACTCCTAAACTATATACATCTTTATTTATTTTTTCTTCTATTTCTTTTTTCTTTCTGTACAGCTTTCTTCTATACATACATCAATATCATCATCAATAGATAGAATACAATTCCCTAAATCTTGATCAGCAATATAAACATGGTAATTATTTGGGTTCAGTGGATCACTTACCGTGAATGCTAACCTCGTTTCTTTGTACAAGCATGTGAACTGTCCTCCAAAAATCGGAATTGTGGCGTATGTCATGTCGAGTTGGAGGGATCCTCCAAGTTTAGCGCCCCAAGACCTGGATAACAGCATGCCATACTTTGGGGGTATATGAGCAACAACCACATCCATTAGAACGCTTTTCACATGTATATGTGCAAGATTAACTACTAAATCTTTTATAATACCTATACATTTAACTTTTCTCGAATCAAACGAATACAAATCTCCATAAGGTCGAGTGATTTTGATACCAAGTCTATCCATAATGGCTTTAGGCATTACATTGTGAGAGGCTTCAGAATGCAACATGCAATTATGGAGCAGGTGATCATGCACAGTTAGTGTGATATAGAAAGGGGCAACGGTATCTCTGGCACCTTCGAAATGTGGACCGAAAATTATATCAGGCTTGTCATCTTCTAGATTTATCATGTCAGCCTGACTTTCATTGTCTGAAAAAATAATTATTTTGGCAATTTGCTTTCTGTGTATTGGGTTTTTTGCCAGTTCGACAAGAGGTATAGGGATTTTGATTTTATTAATTTCATTTTCCAGACTAAAATTTCCCGTTGTTTCATTTTATTTTTTTGCGAGGTTTTTGTTTCAGCCAAAGGATCCTCCATTTTCCTTCTGTTGATGACTGATGTTTCTATTGGCTTTGCCTTCGTAGGCTGTGTGTTAGCAGTCTTGGTTTTAACAGTCTGCTTTTCAGCAGCTTTTGGAACTGCCTCGTCTGTTTCCCCCCTTGACAGGATTTTCTTCACTGCAGTGGTTAGGATATTCCTATTTCTAGGCCTTAGATTGTACTTCTGGTGGAGTTCGGCCATTATATCATCAGCGATTCCTTGATAAGTTGAATCTTCTTTAATATTGATGTTCTTGTTATTCTCTGATCTGTATTCTGTATTTAAGGATTTTTCATAATCTTATCTCGTCAAATAAGGTTGTTGACAGTCATCACCAAGATTACCTATGACTTCTTCTAATTCCTTAAAATCTTGCATGTCTTCTCCTCCTATAAAATTTTCAGTTTTGAAGGGGGCTTGAATCTTTTGGTCCTCATTCTTAATTTGTCTTTGTTGTGTTTGAGGGTTAGGATTCCTTTTGAAATCCTTTCTAGGGAAATGATCATTTTTTTATTGATCCAATTCCATTCTTGAGATCTTATTCAAGAATTCTTTAATTATTCTCGCCATATCATCCATCTTGTCCTCCGAAGACCTCCCAGATCCAAAGGGTCCCGCTTGGTCTCTGTATCATCTGGTTTCCTTATTTCTCATTTCAAATTTTGTTTTTAACTTTCCTGATGCCATCATGTTTGATTCAATTTCGAAAGCATCATCCTACATTTTAGTGATATCTATAGATCTCCTTTCTCTCAACAACAGAGCGAAATCAGGATCAAAAGCCCCAACAAAAGTTGCTTTCGCTGCAGGTTGGGAAGGTTTAACCTCAGCTGGGATTTTATTATACAATTTATTAAACCTTTGGGTAAATTCAAGAACTGATTCTGAATTTTTCTTTCTCAGAGCCCCAAGCTCATTTAGATAGTAGAGATGATCTTTCCTTTCTTCCCATTGTCTGATAAAAGCATTTTCCAACTCATCATATGACCTTATTGATCCTGCTGCTAGACCTCGAAACCAGGTTCTCACCTGTCCTTCAAAATTCTGAACTAGGAGTCTCGAATAAACATCCTCATGTTTGAGATCAAGGATGTCAACAAATTGATCAAAGAAATTGATGTGTTCTGTTGCGGTTAAATCACCTTCTCTTGTGAATTTCGACAGATTTTTCATGTAATTTTCAGGTAGGTCATGGAGAGGAGCTGGAAGGACCAAAGGAGCATACCTAGCAACTACTTTGGCAAAGATTTGAGGGAGTGGTACTTGACCGCCTGCTCCTCCTCCTCCAGCACTACCTACGGCACCACCCCCAGCCCCACCTCCTCCGGCCGCAACCATTAATAATTTAGAGGGTGAAACTTGGAGATTATAAAGAGGACTTTTAAAGGGGTGTGGTAACCCTTCGGTTGGGGCTGAATAGGGAAAGATGGTTTCAGGAAACTGGTCTTAAAGGAACAGGAAACTTGAAAAAGAGGTACTTGGAAATCGTGGACTGGTTTTTTCGGACTCACGGGGTGAATATACAAGAGAATCAATGGGAGTCGAGTTGAGGTATACAGTATATTCGTCGGAGTTCTGAGAGATGGGAAACCGAACTTCGGGAAGTGAAGAAAAGTCAATCGAGGCAGGAAGTGAGATAGATAATTTACCTTTATTGGTGAAATAAATATTTTAAGTCTTAGTTTTAAATTCGGGTAAGACCAATCCAGGCTCTAGGGTTTCAATTCTATTGGTGGATAGTTCTCCGCAAAGGAGTGGGGTATTTGACCTTTCAAGTAGATATTTAGTGTTCGACTGTGTGAATTTAGGTTGATAAATCTTATTTGTCGATGAAGCATTCTTTTTAAGGTATCTTCTTGCTTTTAAAAAAATTTCTGGGTCGGATACAGGTGAAATCTGTTTGTCATCTGGATTCTTCCTGGTATTCTTTCGGTTAAAATCCAGTTTATTAATCATGGAGTCGCTAAGTGAAAGATGAAAATAGCCTTATAAAGTTTTCAATCTTTGTTCACTGTCAAGGAAAGAAATTATCAATGTCGTTCTTCCCAGGGAAAATAGTTTTGTTTCTTCATCCCCGACAACGGCACCAAAAAGATGTTGTTCCTGAGTTTATACTTTAAGGCTTTAAAGTATACCGTCAAGGCATCCAAAAAATAAATAGGGTTACAGTAGATGAAAATGAAAACAGTTCCTTAGGAAAAGAAGCTATGGTTGGTTTCTGAGTTGTCTTTGTCTAGCTTCCAATCATTCTTGGGTGCTTATGTCTTGTTGAATGGCTGCCCATGAACGTTCAAGTTCAACCCGGGTGGTGGCTGTCTTGAGGATAGTATTAAACAAGGTTAACGCAATTCTAGTTTGATCAGTGAGTCCAGGTTCTATATTAGGTTGTCTTGCAACAGGAACAGTCACGAGGAAAAGATAGTTAAAAGATCTGTTACTTTGTTTTTAAGTTTTGTTGTTTCTCTTTTAGATTATATGAGAGAAGTTCTCAAATTTGAATTAATAATATAACAATTTCAGAGGTCGTTTCTCGTTCCTGAGTTAAATTGAAAATAATAAATGAGATGAAAGAAAACATGAAGTTGTTTAAACAATGTGAGGCATCAATCATGGAGGAATATCACTTTGTAACAGAAGAAGAAAATAGACGAGAAAACTTTAATGAAGCATAAAAATATAGTGATCTGAATAATCCACAGGTCTTGTGCCTGCTAATAGAAAACACAGAGGAAAATTTGCAAACAATTAGATGACTAAATAAAGCATAACCATAGTAGATGTTGTACTAAATTGTAGTTTAAACATTCATCAAAGATATATAAGAAATGATGTTGAACATGAAAGTATAGAGGAACACATAACTCAAGGTTGACAGAATATGGAATCTTCGTTTTGCATTGTCATTAATTCTTGTAAAAAAGAAGTCTCTCTGCTGCAATTGACCAGAAAAAAGCCATCTTTTAGTCTTTTGAAATTATATTTATACAAAAATCATCAACCCTGGATGGTTGGTATTTCCTAACTCCTAGGTGCTAACGGTTACAGAATACCTTGATCACCTTTTATTTCGCTTGATATTTCGCTTGATCACATTTTACCTCTCTGTCACTTCGACAAAATGAGCATGCATATGTTGCTTCATTATCTCTTTGAAGTATCTCCTTCACTTGTTCCGAGACACTCAACGCACCTGCTAAGAAAATGTACTAAACTTCTGGAAGGCTTTGTCATATCCTTTGCTTCAAACAAATACAACTTCCTCTTAATTTTCAACAACTTTTCTTCAAACCTTTTATCTTCAAACTTTGCTTATTACAATCGTAAATTCAGTTTCACCAGCCATCTATCCATTAGGGTAACATCAACCTACTTTAATTGCGAAATTTCAATTTGGGTTTCATTCAAATTCTATTTTAGGTTCAGTTGATGTCTTGTAACATTGATCTGTCCTAGTAGTCTAGCGCAATCGCCTTTTCCAATGTCTAGCAATTTTTTATCTAATAAGTCGAAAGTCTCTTCACATTCTTCCTTTATATCTTTGGCCATTTTCTTACTTTCAGATATATTGGCCTCCCATACCTTCAGCATGATATCGCCCCTGATTTGTTCAGTGATAGTTAATTTAGGAGTTACTGGTACCTCTTCTTCAACCGAAAATATGACTGCCTTTTGGAAAGCGGCCCGAGATGCTATAGCCTCTTTTTCTTTGAGAGAAATGTTTTCTAATGATTTACTTACATCTCGAAAATAGTTATGAATGATCTCTACTTTAGAAAACAAGATTTTTTGTTCTGCCTCTAGCTTCTAGTGCCTGGGCTTGAAATATCGTTATATCTATCACCCGGCTTTCAATAGAACTCAATTTATCTTGCAACTGCTTTACTAATTCCTCTTGATGAATGACCTACTCTTGACTTTCTTGTGTCTTCTTGTACATTTCATCTAGAATAGACTCAAGCATTTGGATTTCTTGTTTGTCGATAGCTCTGGCATGTTCCAGTCCTTTATTTATCTCATCTCTAATATTTTTCTTTGTATTCTTTATTTGACTTTGCAATTGGGCTATCATTTGATTTTTCTATTGTAGCCTTGATTTCAGATTATCAACTGAGAATAAGTTGGTTGTAGCGAAAGCCCCCAAAGAGCCTGCTACCTCCGTGGCAAAATCTTCCTCTTCTAGATTTTGTCCATCCACAAGTATCCTGTGCTTTTTGACCATTGTATCTTCTTTCAGGTGCATTTCTTATTTCACTGCAACCTTCCTTTTCTTACTGAAAAAGAAGTCAGAGGAAGGTATGTCTTCAATAGATATTGGGTCAAGATCACTTACATATATAGCTCCAATATGGGTAGTCCCAAAACTTGACTGTAAAGGAGTCAAGGCTATAATCAAACTGCCTAACTCTGTGAATTGTGTTCCTTCTGTTGTTTTGGGAGTATCGGCAGGAATAGTTGACGATATAGGAGGAATCATTTGATCCAACTTTAAAGGTGTCTCAGATTTAAAATCTGTTTCAGACTCTGGATGTTCTGTCTGCGAAGTTTCTGATCTTTGTGAAGACACTTCAGGATTCTTTGGGTTTTCCTCAGTATCCTTTTTATCCAAAGATTTTGTTTCAAAACCTGGAGGTATACTTTCTTGTTCTGAAGGAGGGGTTATCGATTCTCCCTAAAGTATATTGGGAAATCCACTCCTTATGTGCTTTTGGAAAGCAAGGAAGCTAGCCTATAGATCAAGGGGTAACGCCTAGACTCTGTATAATATCTCTTCATAGGCTTTGATTCCTTTAAATATGTCATCACAGGGGGAGTCTTCATGCTCGTATGTTTTCATATTGCAATGAGCTAGATGATTTCCCACAATTTGATATGGGTCATGCTTTCCGAGTTCAAGATCTACCAGCTTAATGTCTTCTAATGCTACGGCTTCCACTTTGGAATGGCCAAAATTTAGCAGTGAAAACCTCCCAATCTGTATAGGAAAAGTTGGCCAGAATTTCTTCTGAGCTGCTTTTAACTCTTTACCGATGCCTCCTGTTATTATCTGGTATGCCACTTCTCTACACACCAGTCTATCAGGGAGAAATTTAGGGAGAGCATGAGGGGAAATTGAACATCCAAAGACTATGACATAAGAGAAATTATCTTCGATAAACCAATCTACAACTGTCTTGAGGTTTCCTATGATTTGCTCCGAAATCCGAGGGGGTGGGTATCCATACAATATTTGGTGCACAGGTATCACTACATAGTGACAGATTTCGTAAAAGAAATCTTTTGCTTTCTCTTCCCATAGTTGAGAGTGATAGAAATGGATGGGTTCTACACAGGTTGGATTCCAGTTCCAATTCATCAATGGGAAAGGGGTCACATAATAGATAACATCCATGACATACACTGCCATATAAAAATATGTTGGTTGGCCTTTTGACTTTGCCATTTGGTACTCTGCAATCTCCTTGGTTAGGTTATCTGATAAAATCTTACCCTAGTTGAAAGTGTAACCCTCGGCTACCTCGTGTATAATTGTCACCCATTCCGTGGGGAAATGGGTAGGGTTTTTCCTCCCAAATAGTCTACATAACATCATTGCTATATAAACCATAAATTCATTTAACGATGTTGTGGCATAAACGTCGTGGGTATCAGCTCTAAATTTTTTTGTAATTCCCCACCATGCTTTGATTATATTTGGATAGGTTTGGTCAAATTCTATACACTCATTTCTTTGAAATTCTTCTACGAATTCGGCATTATAAATATATTTAGAAACAGGGGATATCTTGAACATTACTTGAATATGTTCTGGCATGAACGAGTCGATGACGACCTTTTGATGGTTCGTGATACTCCTGGTCTGCACATCGGTGTTCATCAGAGCCTGGTTTATCATGTCATTGTATGGCATGAGCTTCGGTCATGTAGATATTTTATGGAGCTCGACCTCTGTTATATATCTGAGTTTATTTTCAGTCCTTTCGTTTATGAAATTGTCTGGGAAATTCTTAACCTCATGCTCCAAGATTTCAAAAATCTACATCCAGGACTGGACCAAATCTATAGCATGTGGTGTGGTATCAGATATAACATCTGAATTCAGATTTGAGCTTTCACCGGCGTCATCACTCTTTTTCTGCGTTTTCCTGGGTGTCATGATACCTGTGATAAGAAGCGAGTAGCTGTTACAAAAAAGAAGGCGTAAGCTTTCTTAGATACAACTTGCTAATTTGTTGAAAGTGAGAAAAAGGTTTGAATTGGAAACCTTTATTCGCCTTCAGCCTGCCTTAATTAGACTGTGCTTCTACGTCCGATAAATTCATTTGCCTTAATGAGGAGAGTACAACTGGAGATACGCGTCTTACACTATAAGATATTTCATTTATCTATAATAAATACTGCCAAGTATTGGCGATTCAAAACCGGGAGTTTGAAAGAGATATCTTTGAAAAATCCCGAAAAACGAAAATGTGAAAAACCAAATTATATCGTTAACCTTTGTTTTGATGTTAAGTTAATCATGCTTAAGCAGTTAACACTTTCGGGACTCCATGCTTCGAGGTTTTTTGGGTGAGAAGAGTGATAATTCTCCGATTTCAAAAACACGATTGATTAACAATAAATTAAGTATGTTTAAACTCTTAATTAATCACGATTAAATGGGATTTCAGGACTTACACATCGGGATTTTGAGTTGTCGCTGGAGTTGAGATTCCCAAAAAGTGAAAGTGCGAAAAGCTTAAATCACCGTTAAATGTTTTTAATTATTTTTATTAACTTGGTTTAACTTCATTTAAAGATATTTTTCGTGACTTCGGTATCGGGACTTTGGGGTTGTCGTTAAATATCAAACTGCATAGATCGTAGAACCCCGAAACCCGAAACTTAAGAAAAGCTTTTAACATTTAATTTTCTTTTAAAACCAAGGGCGGATCCATAATCTGTTCAGACATTTAGACTGTTGGATTGATTGGATGACCCTTTTTTCGATGGTGATTATCCAACCGCATTTTTTGTTCTTTTTTATATTTAAAAAATAAAATTTCATTTAAATGTAAGGTTTTTTTAGGAAAATATAAAGTTTGTTTCAATATATTGAAAAATAAGTATATAAAGTGAACAAAATGCTTCTATGCATATGCTTAACTTGAAAATATTGCTAAATCTATATATCTTCTGCATAGATTTTAACAAGCGATGTAATTTGCATGATAACCAACTCATTTATGGTAGGTTCATTTGCTAAGATTCCACCTCAAACTCTCAATACTTAGTTGAATTTATTTTAAGTAACAATGTTTATTATAAAAAAACAAGTATATAAAGTGAACAATATGTTTTTATGCATATGTTTAACTTAAAAAATAGTGTTCACTTAAATTTATTTTAAGTAACAATGTTTATTATAAAAAAATAAGTATATAAAGTGAGCAAAAAATGTTTTTATACATATTTTCAAGTTAAAAAATATTGTTGACTTGAATTTATTTTAAGTAGAAATGTTTGTTATGAAAAATAAGTATATAAAGTGGACAAAGTGCTTTTATGCATATGTTTAACTAGAATAAAAATTGTTGATTAATGACTATAATTTTAATTTTAATATTTTACTTGTTCATTTTTCAAGTTGTGCGGAGCATTTTGCTATAATGATATCTACGCACTCCGCTCTACACAAATATATATTTTTCACCTTCGCACTATGCATTAGTAAATAAGTGAAATGTTGAATGGAGAGGTTAGCAAATGTGAGAAGCAATGTAAAGTGTTTGTTGTGAAAACATTTTGCAGAAAACTTTGTAAAAATAAGCAAAAAGGTAAAATGTTCAATGTGGAATAAAACTTAGTAAATAAGTGAAGTGTTGAATGTAGAGGTTAGCATCTGCGGGTAGCAATGCAAATAAGTGAAGTGTTCAATGGGGAGGTTAGCATATGCAAGAAGCAATGTAAAGTGTTTGGAGGTTAGGATGGGTGAGAACCAATGCAAAGTATCTGCATGTTAGAATTGCGAGAAGCAAAGTGGGTAGAGTTCTCGACACAAGAGATAAATATTGAAACTTAATATAACTAAATGAAAAGGTAACATAACCTTTTCGTATATACATTCTAGATATCTCAATGCATTTATGTATATACATATATTAAAAAATAAGTATATAAAGTGAGCAAAATATTTGTATGCATATTCTTAACTAAAAAAGTATTCTTAAACATATATATCTTTCGCACGGATATATGTTCGACACAGACATATCGTCTGTCCATATATATCTTTCACACGTTTGCACATGCATATCCCCCCACACAACCAAGACTTAGTGTAATTTGAACCCTTGTGCGGATAATTCATGTCACTCATCATCCCGCACTTTCAATAGTTCCATAGCATGGATTTTGAGGAAGCAACGTAAAGTCTTTGCAGTGAAAACATTTTGCATAAAACTTTGTAAAAGATAAGAAAAAAGGTAAAGTGTTCAATGTGGAATAAAAATTCGTAAATAAGTGAAGTGTTCAATGTGGAGGTTAGCATATGCGGGAAGCAATGTAAATAAGTGAAGTGTTCAGTGGGGAGGTTAGCATATGTGGGAAGCAGTATAAAGTGTTTGGAAGTTAGGATGGGCAGGAACCAATGCAAAGTATCTTCACATTAGAATTGTGAGAAGCAAAGTGGGTAGAGTTCTAGACAAAAGAGATAAATAATGAAACTTAAAATAACTAAATGAAAAGGTAAGATAAGCTTGATGTTGGCATTGAATGTCACCCCAACAACCTGTAAAAGTTGATAATCAACAAACATTGAGTTAAAAAATATTGTTAAACATATATATGTTCCGCATAGACATATCGTCCACATAGATATATCTTTCAGACGTCCGCACATGCATATGCCCCGCACAACCAACACATAGTCTAATTTGAACCCTTGTGTGGATTATTCATATTACTCATCCTCTCAGACTCTCTCACTTTGCAACATCATACTTCCACTAGTTCCATAGCACATATTCTCACCAGTGATGTATTTTGCATGATAACTGACTAATTTATGGCAATTTCATTTTCTAAGTTTCCACCACTAATTCTCGATACTTGGTTGAATTTATTTTAAGTAATAATGTTTATTATAAAAAAATAAGTATATAAAGTGAACAAAATATGCATATGTTTAACTTAAAAATATATATCGTTTTCCTTGATCCTGGCATTGAATGTCACCCCAACAACCCGTAAAAGTTGATAATCGACAAACTTTGACTTAAAAAATATTGTTAAACATATATATCTTTCGCAGAGATATATTTTCGGTACAGATGTATTGTCCACACAGACATATATTTCGAACGTCTGCACAAGCATATGCCCCACACAACCAACACTTAGTTTAATTTGAACCCTTGTGCGGATAATTCATATCACTCATCATCCCACACTTCGACACTTTGCAACTCCGTACTTCCAATAGTTCCATAACATGGATTCTGACTAGCGATGTAATTTGCATGATAATTGATTGATTTATGACAATTTCATTTTCTAAGTTTCCACAACTAATTTTGAATACTTAGTTGAACTTATTTTAAGTAACAATGCTTATTATAAAAGAATAAGTATATAAAGTGATCAAAATGCTTTTATGCATATGTTTAACTTAAAAAACATGTTAGATTTCTTGATACTGGCATTGAATTTCGCCCTGACAACCTGTAAAAGTTTATAATCATCAAACATTAACTTGAAAAATATTGTTAAACATATATATCTTTCGCATAGATATATCTTTTGCACAAACATATCGTCCACACAAATATATCTTCCGGATGTTTGAATAGGCATATGCCCTACACAATGAACACTTAGTCTAATTTGAACCCTTGTGCAGATAATTCATATCACTCATCATCCCACACTCCTGCACTTTGTTTATTATAAAAAATAACTATATAAAGTGAACAAAATGATTTTATGCATATGTTTAATTTAAAAAATATTGTTGAGTTGAATTTATTTTAAGTAACAATGTTTATTATAAAAAACAAGTAAAAACATCTCGCATAGAACTTAGTAAAAGGAAGTGTGCGGAAGTGAAGATGCAGAGGAGGAAATGTAACATGTGCATAGATATATTTTGGGACGTCCACACAGGCATATGCCCCGCACAACCAACACTTAGTCTAATTTGAACCCTTGTGCGGATAATTCATATCACTCATCCTCCTGCACTTTGTTTATTATAAAAAATAAGTATATAAAGTGAACAAAATGCTTTTATGAGTATGTTTAACTTAAAAAATATTGTTGAGTTTAATTTATTTTAAGTAACAATGTTTATTATAAAAAAACACGTAAAAACATCTAACATAGAACTTGGTAAAAGGAAGCATGTGGAAGTAAATATGGAAAGGAAGCAATGTAACATGTGCCGAAGTTGGGATGTGGGGGGAGCAATGTAAAGTGTGAAAATGCTAGGATGTGCGGGAAACAATGTAAATTGTGGGCAGGATATGTTTGTGGAAATCAAATAGAGTAGAGTTCCTCGCATAGTAGAGGTTCCTTCTACACAACATTAAAATTGACAATAGGATATCACAAACTGGTTACTGGTACACCTGATTCTTTAACTATAGCTCAGAGAAGACCATTTGAAAATGAATAAAGAGATGAAGGATAGTCCAAAAGCAGAGCAATTCTGAAACTTCGAACTTGAAAGGAAAATTGCTTTTGTAAACTGAAGGAATGGAAAATAAGACAATG
>ML797356.1:0-31492 GCA_009831015.1 Picea engelmannii
AACAACCCTTCTTGGGACTCCTCTTAGTTTATTTTTTCAAACACATCTTAATATTGTAACGGGCCCATACATGCCCACATGCTACAAAGATAGGATAGTGTTGAAATTTACTTTCTTAGATCAAATCACTAGGGAAGTTTAAATGTTTTGTAACGGGCCCACACATGCCCACACGATCACAATCTAGGATAGTTTCAAAGCTTTTCTTAGATTAAATCACAATAGGGAGTTAAAGGAATAGTAATAGACCCACATGTCCACATGTTATCTTCCTAGGGACTTTTGAATTACGTAAGGTTGTACCAAAGGCACTTAGTTAATTAGGTAATCAACACTTGTAAGGACCAAGTGAAGTCCACATGCAGCAAGGTGACACCTAATTCATTAAAACATTGGCACACTTTCACTCATTCACACAGAAAAGTCACTTATCACTCACATAGTTTCTGCTTGAAACGTGGAGGTCAAAGCAAGTTTCCTCCAAAGGGATTCCAAAACACCCCACCCTTTTCTTGACAAAACTATCCACTCCCATTTTTTTTCAACGAGGTTGGATCACACCCCCAATCTCTCAAACAACTACATCTAAATTTTTTCTAAAAACTCACTAAGTTTTCCTCCACAGGAGGTGCCAAAAGAATTTTTTTATTCTAGGTATGATTTCGGGGATAGGCATCCAAATAACTCCCCGTTATCTGGTTCTCTCATTATCAAAACAATAGAAGTTGTCAAATAGGGAACTGAAAATCCTCCAAGTCAAGTGTTCCTAACACCATAAGGCAGGGAGATACCCGTGAAGGGTTGAAGGCCGAGGCTCGATTGTTCTGTGCATCCCCCCTTTAGGCACCCACCTCTTGGATGGGATCCAGCCTATGACCCATTTCTTAAGCCGAAAATCTAAATGCCACACTTTGACCAAGGTACCTAGTGACCAAATTGTAGGACATCTACCTAGGTGGCAATTGTGGGTTGCAATTGCACCTTGATCAGATTTTGAGTGGCTATTGGGAAATATTGCCAACTCTTTCGGGATATGCCCCCTTTACCCCTCATTATAACCAATTATTTCATCCTTCACTAGTTTCTCTTCCGGTGACTTCAGACCCCACTGTTGAGTATTATTGGAAGGTCTAGTGCTATTTGAGAGGAAGGACGTTATGTCTTTTAGGAAACGATAATTTTGTTTTCTTTGATTCCCTATGTGGACAAAACCCCCTTATCCACATATATGCTACTTTTACTTTATGTATGATGCACTTATGATTACATGTTGATTTAGATATATATTGTGCTAAGTTCAAAAAAAAATTATAGCAAAGGCTCTTGTTTCTTTATTACTCTCACCACCATTTTCACACATTCACTCAGCTAGTCAGACATCATAGGGGACCCACAGAATCCTTGTCGTTCTAGACATTTTCTAAATCTCCCTCCTATCTTAGGGGGAGTGTTTGGTCTTTCCCACTAATCGGCACCACCTCCTCACACTCTAGTGAGTGCCACTATCTTAGGATCAGCCTTGCTTGGTTCCACATTACATGGGTCCACTTCCCAAGGTCCTTCATCCACTCTCTCTCCTTTACAGGGAAGCGGGGGGGCAACTTCCTCTCAAGGTGGAAGTACCAACCCACCTAGGCCCCGTCAAGGGTCAGGTTTACATAACACTGATACCATGGCTGGTGCTAATCCTAAACCAACATTCCTGATGCCATATTTGGCCTCTCTTAACATACCCAATCTAAGAAAACTTACCAATGATCCTATATTGCATGACCCCAGATGGCCTGCAATGCCCACCAAACTACCTTTAGACATGCCCAAGTTTGAAGGAAAGGCAGGGGATGACCCTACCAATCATGTCATGACTTTCCACCTATGGTGCTCTTCCAATAGAATTATGGATGATTCCATCAGACTTAGATTATTTCAACACACACTCACTGGCCCATCAACCAAGTGGTATGTAGATGAAAAATTGGGGTCCCATGCGACTTTTGAGTTCTTGGCCAAAGCATTTTTTACCTTCTTCCAATTACCAATCTGCCATGACAATGGTTTGGAACTCCTCTCTAGTTTCAAACAAACCTTAGCCACACATATCGCTGATCACATTCACGAGTGACTTAGATGACATAGTTTGTGCAAAGCAGAAACCACCAAACAACAATGCCCTGACTGGTTTCTTAGATCACTTGTCTCTCTCCTTGGTAAGGATGTAGCTTCCACCTTCCCTCAATCAGAAGAAGAAGTGTTACACATCAAAATTACTCACTTCGATAGTGTCGCAAGTGTCGTCATTACAAGTGTCGCAAGTGTCGCATTTTGCTCACAAGTTTCACAAGTGTCAAGGAAAGCATACTGCCATGATGCCTATGTCATGCCTATAACGACATGATAAAGACACTTGACACACATCAAACACTTGATTTGGAAGAGGAGGAATGGTTAACCGGGATTATGAACCTCTTCCCATCTGAAAGAACCCAAAAAACTGAGTTTTTGGAGGAGAGCGCTCCCCCATACCTCCCTCAGAAGTGTTGGCGCTCCCCTATACACTATATGGGAGCGTTATAACACTATATCAACCCTTTTGAAGGAGTGCTCCTACTCGCAGGAGTGCTGGCCCCCCCCTAAAGACTACTTAGGAGTGCTATAACTCTCTCATGGCCCTTTTGAGGGAGCGCTACCTATTCTGGGAAGTAGTTGGTTTGTTGAGATGAATGGGGGAAAGGTGTTTTCAATCTTGGAAGGCAGTTGGATTCAAATCCCTAGTCTAGCCATGATCTTAGGGAAGATCCCTAACTCAAGGAGGAGAATCCTAAACTCACCCCAATGATATCTCAAGTGGTTAAGCCTCTCCAAGGCTATATAAGCAGGCTTTCTCATGGTGAAAGGGGGATCTGGATGGAGAATCATACCAAACTTATGATTGCAGAAGTGATACGCAGTGAAGTGGAGGCTAATTAGTGAAGCTATCGTCATTCTAATCATGGAGATTTTGATCAAGGGTTAGGCAAGGAGAACTTGACGAAACTGCTACATTCCATCTATGGTTGTAAGTGACATTTTGTCCTCATTAATGTAATATGATTGGCCTATTTCTTTCTAATTTGTGTTTGAAATTACATGAATTTGTCTCTAAGTAGATAGGTCTTCTTCGAACTAATCTCGATAGAATAGGAAGTGGCTCTACTTTATTTCTCTATAGGGCTTATCGAGGAGCTCAAGATTGGAGTTCAACTCGGAGCGTGCAGGGACAAACACCGGTAAAAGGTACATCTTTCATCCTTCCTCTTCATGAATTAGCTTGTGTAGACCTAAAAGTAAGTCAGTGACCATGATAAGAACTTTCTTTCTTAGAGTTAAGAGTCTAGCTCTTTGAGGAGATCTACTTGTCCGTAGGAAGATTTTCCTTCAACAGAAACTGGTGACTCCACTGGGGAATCGAATCAAAACTTTTGGTTTTGATTTTTCCTCATAAACCTTATCTTACCCTTTGTTATTTTAGACCTTGTTCACCCCATATGTTTGATTTCATATGCTGATTGACTCTTTACCCCATCACATTCAGCTTGACTGTCAAAATTTGACTGCAATTTTGGGTTTTTGGACATTTTTATGAGTTTTTAAGCCTGGCACCCCTGTGCCCATGTTAGTAGAGCACCAACACTCCATAAAGGTGTTGGACAGAGCTTTATAACACCTTGGTTTCCCTTACACTAGAGCACCAACCCATTTTTTCACAAAATCCTTTCAAAAATTGCATTTTTGAGGTCCAGACCCTCTTTTTTCACTTGATGAGATTCTTTGTGATTCAATTCTTCTTCCCATTGAACTTTGACATCCTTCCTTCTGAGAAATAAGAACTTTTCTGTTCAGAGTTGGTGGCCTTCTTCATTATTTTTGATTTTTTGTTGTTGAGAGCTTGAAATCAATCCACTGGTTTCTTCTCTCCTATCCGACTGAGCAGGAACTCTGGTGAAAGGCATTAGGAATCTGTGAACCATCTTATCTGGTTCTTTGAATTCATTGTTCTTAAAATCTCTCTTTTGTGTGAATTGCTTGATTTTTCTTTGTTATCTTTTGTCTTCTATTTGCTTCTTGTTTCAATCATAGCAAGAGGGTGTGTGTCATGTGTGCGAAATATGATCATGCTTGTCTAAATCTCCTTGATCTGAAAGGGTAGTTGGTAGGAGAAGTCTTTACATTGAATTAATCATCATTCACATACAAACACAAAAAATACATTTTAGTGATTGGTTTGCATATTAGAAGGCATTTTTGAAAATGTTTTAGCATTGCATTGGATTCGATTGAGAACCAATTGATTTGAGGACATTTCATATTAGTGTTTGAAAGTGAAAATGACTCTCTCTTTCCCTTAAATAGGCGTTCATTGAAAAGAAACAATTGCTTATAATCTTTTATGCATATTTTTGAGAATTGAGTCCTCATTCCATCAGTTTCACTTTCGCGCACCCTTTGAGTAAAGAACAGCTATAAAAGGAACGCTAATTAAAAATTATCTAGAACATTTTGTTTTTAGGATCTTCCACCAATAGTAGACTAGGGTTAGCACTTTGGATTAGGCTAAGAGTACAACTCTCCAAAGTTTTTCAAAACAAACATTAGCATCCTGAGCTAGGGAGAGTCAAATCCAATTATCGTATTGGTTTTCTAGGATCCCCCTCTCACACAGGGGTTACGCAAGAGGTCGCAATCGGGTGAATTACGAAGATTATCCCTCCGTGGTTCAACTATTTGTAGTGGTCGAATCGTATATTGGGGGTCACTTGGAGGTATACCCATGATTATGTGTGGGAGCCTCTCAGATTGATTTCAAACTTGTTATCCTGCCCATATGTTTCAGATCGGACTATCAACTGTACCCGCCTAGGGACTCACTGCGAATTGGTGTCTTTAGTTGCCATAATCTTTAGGTACTTACACAAGGTGACGGTGAAGGGAAGTCTCACTGTACCTAGAACAAACATTGGTCAAACTCACTCAGGCTCCTTGGAGGGTAAATCCACAATTATTGCGTGGAATCTTGCACCAAGGTGAAAGTCCATTAGGCAGGTCGCCATTGTAACTGTTCCACCATTTCCTAGCCCCTTCTTGACTTGATCACACGATGTTGGATTTCATCACCAACTAGTACGGTCATCGAGAGAAGTTTTGTCTGCTTGGTTGATTCCTAGATTTTATTAGCGCATGCTATTTCTTTTTGTTAGTTGGCCCTAGATTTTCAATGTGTTTTGTTTTCTCCACAATTGATCCCATAGACGATAAAGGTCTTCGCCAATCATGTAGGATGCAAGGACTGCCTCCGGAAGGCTATCAACCCTTACCTCCTAACCCTCTAGAAGAAAACTACCGTAGAGAGGTAGAAAATCAATTTGACGTTGGAAGTTCTATTGCTCCTCCGTTAGATAACTCAGAAGGCACTTTGGACATGGTTGAAAATCCCACTACATCTGTGTTGGTAAATCCTCTCGAACCACTTTTGGTTCGTTTAGACTCCCTTGGGAATGTCATAGACGAAGAGATCCCACGATTACCGGAGATGATCTTTACCGAAACATATATGGGATCCACAGAACCAATCTTTGGTGACGAGTATAGGACTCTTGTTCGTCCTAGCATCGCAGTAGAAAAAAATCCCACACCTGCTCATTTTATATGGAGGACTTCATCGAGACGTGATCTCTATGAACATTTTGAATCCTTTCGACAACCCTTTCAACCTCATGATCCTCCTAGTGAAACAGGATCATCCGATCAAACCATGAATCACCCAGTCGATCAGGTTATTCACTCTACTGCTACACCAACACAAGTCCATCCTAATGCTAGACTCATCACCTCTACTCATCCCCAAAGCACTTCAATCTCTACCCTCATTTCTACAAGCTTTTACTCTACAGCTCTGCATGTTCCACATGATCCTGCTGGGACATCTTCTCACCCGAGAACGCAGACCCCTACTGGCCAAACACAACCAACTAGAGGGAAACCACCATCCAACAAACCGTTTCCTCCTGGAGGACTACCTTTCCATGGCAGGCCTACCCCTCCCAGGGGACAACCCCCTTTTCATGCTCCTCCTGGAGGGCAACCTCCATTTTCTAGTCATACCCTGGTCATAAATCCACCACTGGCAGGGGGGCAACCCTTGTTTCCTGGAAACCCTTCACAATCCAGGGGAGTATCTTCAGGAGGCACTTTTACTCAACCCCATGTTATGGGACACTCGTATAATAACCCACTAGGAGGAGTATCCAATCCTGTCCCTTCCAAAACATCTTACGGACAATCTTATCTGGGCGGCATCCCAAACACCACCTGGAGTTCTCCGGGACCACAGTCTTATCCTCCTCATGGGCCTCATGTGTATCTGCCTCTGAGATCTACTCCTTACCATTCTCAAGGGAAAAAATTTTATCCTCTTCACGGGCAAATAAATCACCCGACCTATAATGTTCAAAACCCACCGGGTTATGCCAATGTTTCTCATGCACTATCGAATCCTTCTTATCCTGGCTAGCAACAACCGTATTTAGGAGGACCTACTGGTTACAACTATCTACCTAACCCAGTCTATGGTCCTACTAGTGTTCCTATGTCGCACCAGTATCATTCGCAAATTAACCAACAACTACCTTTCCTTGAGACTCTAGATCTCCCAGACTTGTCTCGGTTAACTAATGATCCTATTTCTCATTCATCGGTTTGGCCAGTCGTTCCAGCTAAACTTCCTCCTGATATTCCAAAATTTGACGGAAACCCTGGCGAAGATCTGAACAACCATGTGATGACTTTCCATTTGTGGTGTTCATCAAACTCCCTCATGGATGATTCTATACGTTTGTGTCTTTTCTAGCGAACACTTACCGGTTCAACAACAAAGTGGTATATTGAACTACCATGTGCTTCTTTTCATGATTTCAATTCCCTCGCCATGTCTTTCCTCATGCACTTTCAACTACCTATTCGCTACGAGACGGGTACTAAACTCTTGACCTCCCTTCATCAAACTAACTCCGTGCATATCTCTGACCATATTCATGAGTGGAGACGACGATGAAGTATGATCAAGGTAGTCATTCCTGACATACTATTAACAGAATGGTTTACTAAATCACTGTTACCCCCAATCACTCGCGATGTCGCTATGGGTGGTGCGGTGATAGAGGAACAAGCCATTGGTGAAGCTTAGTATTTAGATTGGTTTATTCCCAATCTGGTACTCTGTATGATTTTTTTCTGAATGTTGCTCAAGCTAATACTGATCCTTCTAAGCCATCATCCTCATCTCATGCGGATGGTGTTATCAGTTCCATCAAAACTCAATATTTTTCCAAATCGACTACACCCTCCTCTACCTCCCCCCAAACTCAGATCTCTGAGGTGAATGCAGTTCAATTTTCCCCTTCACAACAATCTGGAGGTAAGAAGAAGACAAAGAATAAATCAAAAAATAATAATGAACAACCCAAAAATCAAACTCCTGCTACCAAAAAGCAAGCACAACGGAAACTGAAATTCCCGTGTATCATTTGTGGTGACGATCACTACACTCAAGTTTGTCCACTTCACAATGAAGTGGCCAAAATTTTCCAAGGGAAGTCACAACCCGCTGTGCTTACTCAACCTTTTCCATAGCAACAATCCATGGTTGCTCAAACCCCCTCTCCTAGGGGGAGTTCTAGCGATCCTCATGATGATGCCTCGTCGAGTGCACATATTTATATGTTTAATGGGATCAATTTGACCACTCCCTCTAAGACATACGACACACCAGGTAACCATGATAAAGGAAAATACATTAATGGTACCGGTACTTTACCGGATCCATCGTCATCCTTCGTTAGTCTTCCATCGGTTAATCCTCCGTCTGGACCACTCCAGATTGAGAAACCCACATTCGACTCTATCTTACGCTCTCATAAGAGTACTATACGTAAAGCTACCTTTAATCCTAGTTCACGTGCTACCCAAAACTACAACATTGTTGAATATTTGGCTCAAGCACCATGTGCTATGTCTGCGTTAGAAGTTCTACAGCACTGCCCAAGTCAATGTAGAATGCTCTTGGCCACTCTTGGTGTTGTTGATCCTGAGTCATCCAATTAGATCATGTTTAACCTAGACAATTATGCGTCTCGACTCTCCCACCAACTTTCTTTCCAAGTTGATGTTGTTGTTCACAATCAACAAATCCACCGAACTATTTTGGATGAGGGAGCCTCGACTTGTTTCATGTCTTTGGCGTGTTGGAAAGGTTTAAAATCACCAGCACTCAACAAATCCCCAACAATGTTATGCACCTTCGATGGGCAAGGTTTTCATCCCCATGGGCTTTTACAGTCCTTGCCCATCCAATTGGGTGGAAAAACTGTTACTGTTGATGTCGAGGTGGTAGATGCTCCCCTTGATTACAACTTGTTACTTGGAAGAAGTTGGTTTTATGCTATGATTTTCGTTGCCTCGTCCATCTTTCGATGTGTACAATTTCCTCATCAAGGCAAAATTGCCACTGTTGATCAGTTGGATTTCTGCACGACTGATGCTCGCATTCCCACTACCAACAATATTCCTTTCTTGGGAGACCACAAGATCATGTATGAAAGTGTTGGTGTTGGCTTACTAAAAGATTCTAGCCTCATAGGTACCTTCCATACACAACTTCCACCGACTACACATCATATTGCCACCGTTGATATGATTTTGACCATGACTTATCAATCTTTGGAATCATCTGACCCTTAGATTGTACCTTGTCCATTGGAATTCTATGCACTAAGTGACACCATGCCACTTAGTCCAATTGAAACATCATACGTTTCTATCCCATCCTCTTCTCCCTCATCGAATGACCAACATCTATTGGCACCTAACATTTCCTCGATGCAATCACTGTTGAGTTCCTTGTCGTCTACAATCGACTTCATTTCCCTAATTTTTCCTTTTGATGACTCTATTCTGGAAATGTTTCGCATTGACAAGTTACCTTGGGATAATAACCATCACCGATCCTCTTTTCTTCCCCCTTGTGAAGAAATTCGAGCAGATATATAGTCTATCTCCCCTCCTGGTGTTGATTTTTCATCATCTCCCATGATTTCAACTTCCAACAATTTGGATTCGATAGTGGACATGGTGATTTCTTCAGTAGGATTATTGGAGCTTGATCTCCTTACTCCTATCATGACCTTCGACATGTGGTCCTTCCCGAGTGATTCTCTTCCATCTAGCGAAGATCTCCTGGAGGCCATGACCGAGTTTTGTCCCTTGACATGGTATCCTTCCAGAGCGTTATCCTCTCAGAAGCCATGATCAGGACAAAACCATGAGCATAGTTTCTCTTCTCTGTGGAAAGCTCGTTAAAAAATGAAACAGAGGTCCTGAGCATAGTTCTTCTCCTATGTCAAGTTCGTTAAAAAATGAAATAGTCACCTCTCTTGAACCTTCTTTTCATCCACCCTTCTCCTTTTTCTCATCTACCACAAAAATTGGTGACAACCTCAAAGTTGATGAATGAATTGAAGCTTGGAGGGTATGTCTCCAGCCTTTGCTGATCATTCTGGAGTTAAGCCAATAGATTTCATGCTGGGGGCATACCAAGCTTAGTCTTTGTTCTTTCTCGTGCTCGTAAATATATGAGAATACATATGGGTAGACTTTTATCTCTTTTTCGGACCTGTATGGATACACGAAAAAGGAACCCCCTGGATTCTCCTTTAAGCTCTTTTTAGACTCTCTAAACATGAAAAGATTACTGAGTGATCTTTCTTCCTTTCCCACTCGTTAAAAGGTTTGAAAGGGCGTCTTTTGAATGATAATTTATCTCTTTTTCGGCCTCGCGAGACTAACATTACAAAAAAGGAAAACACTGGAGTCACCTTTAAGTTCTTTTCAGACTCTCTAAACATGAAAATATTGCCGAGCGACCTTGTTCTCTTCACGCTCATTAAAGTATTTGAAGAAAATGTCTGTTGAGCGATAGTTTATCTCTTTTTCGATCTCATCCGACTACTTTATGAAAAAGGAACTTAGAGAGTTCTCTTTTAAGTGTTTTTCCAAACTCTTTAATCATGAAAAACCTTCGAGTTTTCTGTCTTTAGACTTGCTAAACAAAATATCAACAGGCCCATATGGGATCGAACCCTTACTTCTTCCAGTTTGTTAAACAAAGGAAGAGAAACTTACCAAAGGTGAGTTTTATCTAGCATGTGTTATCCTCCTCGATCTCATTAAATTAAAAAGAGGTACTTGTCTATTTGGATGGGGGGGGGAATTGAAAGAAGCAAGCCAAGCTGTTTTTTGAGAACATTACGAAGTAACTCTTAGAGTTATCCTTGAACATGGAACTTTGTCTTTGAGCACATCTTAATCCGCTGAACCTCTGCACTGAACCAATCCTCTGAGCTTTTATTATTCCTTTGGGTCACCCGACGAAAGTCACAGTATCCACTGCATTATCGTATTTTGGTCCATGTCATGTTTATGTTGTTGTGCCTCAGTGTTCGAGGGAAGTATCTGCCTTGAGAGTCAGTCGTCACAAATATCTTGTCTCAATACCCATGTCAATCCATGTTCATTTGATATACCAATTACATATCTGTGTCTGTTTCGTGTCGTTGGTGGGGGATACATCAAGGCCCTCCTTGGATGAGTCTATTCCTGTCGACTTCAACACATTATCCAGGAGCTAGACATAGAAACCAATTAGTACTTTGGGACCTGCATGCCTCAATGGCAAGCCTCCTCATGTCCAATAGTGGGTTCACATCATTGACCTCTGATTGGATGATTCCACGGATGTTCGACTTTAGCTCATCCATTCACATTCGTTGGAATGTACTAGAGTACCTTGGGAATCATTGACATTAATGGTGATTTCCCTCGCGCTTGTTAATGGTTTACATCATTGACTGGTAATCAAGTGGTTTCTTCCATGTTTGACATCAATACATCTATTCACATGGTTAGATTTGTACTACATCGAGATCGGTAAGAAGACCCTGGGTTGAGTGATCACTTTCATATGTACTTTGCCCAGGTTGCGATGGAATTTATTTTGAACAATGACACATATACTGTTACATAGATCCACTTTTCATTGGTCGTGGTTGTGTCTTGTCATCTCATAGATCCACTATGTATTCTTCGTGGCTACGATCAGTTCAGGTCATGGGAGTATAGATCCACAGTGTATCTTCAGTGGCTATACCTTTTTATCAATACAATTATGGATCCGCAGTGTATTTTATGGCGGCCATATCTTGCAATTCTTCATCACCCAAGCAAAGGTATGCTTGCCTTGGGTTTGAAACATGTCATAATATTTGTTGGATGTTTGTGTGTAGCTTCTATCAGGTTCTCTGCATCTATACCCTTTCTTGAAAGTCTACAAAGCATTTCAGTTATCAGTTCTCATCTTCTAACTTCATACTTTGGGGGGCAATCTGTTACACATCGAAATTACTCACTTTGATAGTGTCACAAGTGTCATCATTACAAGTGTCGCAAGTGTCACATTTTGCTCACAAGTGTTTCAAGTGTCAAGGAAAACATATTGCCATGATGCCTATGTTGTGCCTATAACGACATGAGAAAGACACATGACACACATCAAACACTTGATTTGGAAGAGGAGGAATGGTTAACTGGGCTTATGAACCTCTTCCCATCTGAAAGAACCTAAAAAACTGAGTTTTTGAAGGAGAGCGCTCCCCTATACCTCCCTCAGGAGTGCTGGCGCTCCCCTATACACTATATGGGAGCATTATAACACTGTATCAACCCTTTTGAAGGAGCGCTCCTATTCTCAGGAGTGTTGGTGCCCCCCTAAAGCCTACTTGGGAGCGTTATAACACTCTAATGTCCCTTTTGAGGGAGCGCTACCTATTCTGGGCAGCAGTTGGTTTGTTGAGATGAATGGGGGAAAGGTATTTTCAATCTTGGAAGGCAGTTGGATTCGAATCCCTAGTCCAGGCATGATCTTAGGGAAGATCCGTAACTCAAGGAGGAAAATCCTCAACTCACCCCAATGATATCTCAAGTGGTTGAGCCTCTCCAAGTCTATATAAGCAGGCTTTCTCATGGTGAAAGGGGGATTTGGATGGAGAATCATACCAAATGTATGATCTCATAAGTAATACACAGTGAAGTGGAGGCTAATCAGTGAAGCTATCATCATTCTGATTGTGGAGCTTTTGAGCAAGGGTTATGCAAGGAGAACTTGACGAAACTACTACATTCCATCTATGGTTGTAAGTGACATTTTGTCCTCATTAATGTAATATGGTTGGTCTGTTTCTTTCTAATTTGTGTTTGACATTACATGAATTTGTCTCTAAGTAGATAGGTCTTCTTCGAACTAATCTCGATAGAATAGGAAGTGGTTGTACTTTGTTTGTCTACAGGGCTTATCGAGGAGCTCAAGATTGGAGTTCAACTCGGAGCGTGCAGGGACAAACACCGGTAAAAGGTACATCTTTCCTCCTTCCTCTTCATGCATTAGCTTGTGTAGACCTAAAAGGAAGTCCTTGACCATGATAAGAACTTTATATCTTAGAGTTAAGAGTCTATCTCAGTAAGTCTCAACAATACAACCTCATCTCTTCACAGTCAGGGTACTTATACACTGCACTTCCTGATCTCCCAAAACTCATGTTGTTTGGCCAAGACAAACCTGGGATCTCTCACTCAACAGATGGACTAATTGGTAATACCACTCACCATGGTCCACAACCCCAACAACCACCAATTTATGCCACACCTCAATATCCACCAGCATATGGGAGCACCTCTTATTACCCCCCACCCCCTTATCAACAACCATACCCTATTTCTATGCCTCCAGCCATTAGTGGGCCATTGTCGGCACCTCCCATACACCCACCTATTCAATCAAGTTCTGGTACCCCCTCTACCTTAGCCTATAGTACTAGAGAAAGTGCCACACCTTCCTATGTACCTTATGGATCGTCACCCCCATAGAATCTGTACTTTCTATTTCCTGGTCCTCCACAACCCATGGCTCCCTCACATCCTCATGCTGGGGTGAATTTTGTTCAACCCTCTCATGTTCAACAGTATCAAAATTTTGAACAGCTGAATATGGAAAATCTGACCCACCTGTCGAATAATGCCAAAAAGAAAGGAAGAAATAGGAGCAATAACAACCCAGGTCAAGGCGGGAATCAACCCCAGCAAAACCAACCTATCGAGGGCAACCAAAACCAAGGGAATCAAAACCCCCAAGGGGAAATAATAATAGGAGTCAAGGGAGAAACAATAATACTTTCAAAACCAACTTCCCTTGTGCCCTTTGCAGTGAGTTTGGTCATTATACTCATCATTACCCCCAAATCACTGATTTCAAACGGCTGAAAGACTCAGGTAGTCTACCACATCCTTCAGCACTTCCTGCCCCTCAGTAGGCCCCACAACAATATGTGCAACAACCTCCTCCAGCTGTACTACAGAATCCCATTCCGCACCAAGGTGTGATGAAAACCCAATAACAGATACAACCTACCCCACCACAGTTGGGACAATACCTCAACCCAAACAATCCCGCAAATCACACGATCCTCCTCACCAGTGAGGAAGAAATCCTTCTGCAAACATGAAATCATCAATACCATGCACCCACTGAGTCTCCTCCCATTCCCCAAGAAAAAATCCTCGCACCAATGGGACCCCCGTTGGTGATTCCTCGCCCTAACACAAAACCACCTCTTCGCATCCCTCGCATCCCATTGTGCATGAATGTCCACAATGCACAGGCTAGGGAAGCTCATAATTATAGTTTGGTTGATGACTTAGCACAATCCCCAACTGCCATGTCAGTCTTAGAGGTCCTTCAAACTTGTCCCACTCAGCAGAAATGATTACTTTCTGCCTTGGGGGCAGTCGACCCCATGGATACTCGCCTCATCACATTTGATCTTGATAATGGAGAACCTCGACTCCCCACTCTAACTACTTTTCAAATACCAGTAAAAATTTGAAACATAATAGTTCATCAGTGCATCATTGATGAAGGCACATCCACATGCATTATGTCCAAATCAGTATGGAAGAAACTTGGTTCCCCCAAACTCATACCATCTACCATTACCTTAAGAGCTTATGATGGATGACCATCGTCTCCTGAAGGACTCTTCCAAAATGTCCCCATAGAACTCGGGGGAAAAACCATTCTCATCGACATTGAAGTTATCGACGCCCCACTTGATTACAATATCTTGTTCGGTTGTATCTACATGTATGCCATAAAGGCAGTTGCCTCTTCCGTCTTTCGAACAATGATGTTCCCCCATAACGGGAAGATCATTACCATTGACCAAGTCTCACATTATGAGCCCAACCCTTCTGCGAACATCAATAACATTCTCCCTCTCATCCACATGAGTCATGACACATACCCACTCATCGAAATGGGTATCGGGATTTTCAAAGACCCATCATTGTCAGGAACTTACCATGGTGCACCACCACTCCTTCATCCTTCAAATCAAGTATGCGTCGTGTCATCCAACGGAACTGACATAGTGGATACCCTTCCTCCTCAGGAGGCTTCTATCATATCTAACGTCCCACTAGTTGCATAGCTCCCCCCTCATGATCCTCCTTCGAACTCGTTGATTCCAGAAGGTCACGAGTCCACCTCTCCCCAAGGCCATATCCCAGTTTGGGAAACAGTTCCCCAAGCCATTACTCAAATCCCCTTATTTTACCCTCCACCAGGTGTATAATCTTTCCAGGTAGCCACAATGCTTACCCTCCCTAATATGGTGTTAGCAATCCCAGTTTGGTATTTACGTCCACCAGAGATGGTCCCTTGGCCATCCCTTCCTCCCCAAATAGAAGGAATCCCAAAGACGATTCCCATACTCACTCCAACCATACCCTCTACACCCCCACTCACTACTCCCCTGCCACAGTTGGGGGTAGATGAAAGAAGAAGGAGCCCACAACTCCACTTCCCCCGCGCATCCAACCCCCTTGCGCGCTATGTGAGAAACATGGACACAAAACCAACAACTGCCCATCTCTACCGGAGTTATGAAACTTGATTCCACTCAATCAAACTCCATCGACACTCACCATTGTAGAAAGTACTGCCACTACCACCCCTCATTCAAGTAGTAAAGGGCTGCGAACCAAATTTGCTTGCGCTATATGTTCAGAATATGGCCATTATACAGACCATTGCCCAACACTACCGCGTTTCTGGTAGACATTCACCGCAGTGCACCAAAGTTTCCAGAACGAACCCAACCTAGCTACATAATCCCTCCCCAAAATCACTGACATCCATTATGTCACAACTTCAGTCAATGAACGTATGAGATGCCCTTGCTCTCTATGTGAATCCTTAGGTCATTTGACATACCAATGTCTTATAATCATTGAATACAGGCAATGCCAATTGACCCTTATTCAAACCCCGACGCCCCCTACAGAATCGATGGTCGACCTTACCTTGTCACTAGAGATTCTTCATATCATTTCCCCTGAACCCAAGGCACTCCCAATGCCTCCATGGTTCTTGGATGACTTATCCGAGGATTCACCCCCAAATCCCCTTAATTCTCCTATCCATTTCCCTACGGAAATATTACACCCAACTACCACTGGTACTCCTCAGTACTTTGATATTTGGTTTATGTCAAGTGAACCATTGCAACCTCATTGCATCATTCCCCCTTCTTCTTCTTCACTCGAAGACCACCACACAATGATAGTCACCGATATCGCTCTTTTAGACCCCTTGTATTCCTACCAATTTCACTGTGACGAGGACATACTTGAGGAACTAGACACCCCTGACTACCCATGGGATGCACTCCACCATCGAGCACTCTTATTTCCACAAGAAGCCTCCACGCCTCCTAATCCACACCCCATATATGCAGTCGAAACCAAAGATTTTATCCCATCAGGGCATATCGACTAGTTGAACAACCCCATTCCTGCCCCTGACACATTTGAAGAAGGTGACATGGTGACCATTTACCCAACCATCAAAATAGATATTTCCATAATAAATGGAGTCATCGAGGAAATCACCATTGGTGCCACTTTCACTCCTCAAGAAATCATCGCCTATAAATCCCTCTTCCAAGAATAACGGGATATTTTTGCCTGGTCATACACAGAAATGCCTGGACTTGATCCCTCGATCGTCAAACATTGCATCGAAACTTGGCCTGACATAACCCCAGTCCATCAAAAACAATGACCACTACACCCATCCAAAGCAGTGGCCATCAAAGCTGAGATTGACAAATTACACGTTACGGGGTTCATCTACCCCATCGCCTATACATCATGGGTTTCCAACCATGTACCCATTAACAAAAAATAGGGCACCATCTGCGTTTGCATGGACTTTCAAGATATCAATCATGCCTGTCCCTAAGATAACTTTCCAATGCCTTTCATCGACCAAATTATCGATGATTGCGCAGGCCATGAGGCTCTATCCTTCATGGACGGTTTCTCTGGTTATAATCAAATCCAAATCCACCTTGCCAATCAATACAAAACCGTATTCACTACCCCTTGGGGTACTTTTGCATATCTTGTCAAGTCGTTTGGCCTAAAGAATGCTGGCACAACTTTCCAATGGGCTATGACATACATTTTTCATGATCTGGCTCATATCATCCTTACATACTTGGATGACCTCACAGCTCGATCCAAGAAACGCACCCAACATCTTGATGATTTACAGATCATCTTCCAACGATGTCATTAGTACAATATCCACTTGAACCCCCTCAAGTGCATGTTCTACGTCACTGCAGGGTGCCTCCTCGGATTCGTTGTTTCCCAAAGCGGTATTACCGTGGACCCCCTCAAAGTCCAAGCCATCATAGAAATTCCACCTCCCTAGAATTTACATCAATTCCAAAGCCTACAAGGAAAAGCTAACTTCCTATGGCGATTTGTCCCAGACTACGCCACTCGAGCACACTGTTTCCTTCTCTTACTATGCCATGACATCCCATTTCACTGGGATAAACATGCCCAAAAATAATTTGACGATCTTGAAATGGCGCTCTCCAACACCCCTTTAATTAGTGCACCCAACTACAATCGTGACTATATCCTCTACATATCATCATCAACTGTCTCAGTAGCAAGAGTTCTCATTCAAATCGGTGATGACGATCATGAGCATGTCATTTACTACATTAGTAAAAACCTCTCAGGGCCACCCTTGAAGTATAAACAGGAAGAGAATCTCTCCCTCGCAATCATCCTCGCAGTCCAGAAACTGCGTCATTACATTTTGCTTCACACGACTGAGGTCGTAGTAGATTCCAACCCTATGAAATACTTGCTTAGCCGTCGGTAAATTAATGGAAAATTTGCCCGATTGATCGTTATCCTTCAGGAGTACGATCTTGAATTCTCAACACCCAAGAGAAAGAAATCTCTGGTCCTCACAAAACTTGTCATGGGCTTCCCCTCTAACACTACCAGTGCACCCATCAATACCGACTTCCCCAACGAACATCTCTTTTACATCACTTTGGATGATCCTTGGTACGGCGACCTCCTTGTCTACCTCCGAACTCAAAAGTTCGGTAACCACCTCTCACGAGATGATCGTCGTTGCATTCTCCATCAGCCTCCCCGCTATCTCCTCATCGACGATATATTATATCAGCGAGGGGTTGACACCATACTTTGTTGATGCTTGAATATTGACAAGGTCGATAGAGTCTTGAACGAATGCCATAACGGCGCATGTGGGGGGCATCTTTTGGGAATGTCTACTGCTCAGAAAATCATCCTAGCCAGTTATTTCTGGCCTATATTGTTTCATGATTGCATTCATGTCGTGAAGCGATGCGAAAAATGTCAGCTCTATGCCAACAAAGCACGAGCACCACCTGCTCTTCTTCACCTAGTCATTACTACCGGCCCCTTCTGTAAGTGGGGCATTGACTTCATGACTTGTAATCCCCCCTCCTGCAATGGACACAAATACATTGTTGTTGCAGTCGATTGCTTCCCAAAATGGGCGGAAGCTATGCCCACCTTCAATAATATTGCTGACACTGTAGAGCGTTTTTTCTTTAACCACGTCATATCTCACTTTGGAGTACCACTCCAACTAGTTTCTGATCATGGGAAACACTTCAAGAATGAGATTTTCGTTGAAATCTCATCTCGGTTAGGATTCTCCCATGAGTTTGCCTCACCATATTACCCTCAGTCTAACGGACAGATCGAAGCAGTTAACAAGGTGATCAAGACCATGTTACAGCGCACGGTTAGCAAACATAAGACCAATTGGCACCATATGTTATTTTCCGCGCTATGGGCTTACTGTATGGCTGTGAAAAAATCCACTGGTTTCACACCATTTCATCTAGTCCATGGGGTCGAGGCCACTCTTCCCATCAAGTGTGAAATTCCCACCTTACGCACCGCAATTGAGCTATTACCTGACACTGCTCCAATGGAGAATTGCTTGCTGAACTTAGAGTCCCTGGATGAATATCGTCAATCTTCCTTACAACACAATGAGGCAGCTAAAAACTGGTCAAAGGCCTCCTTTGATCACCATGTCAACCTTCGATCATTTCATGAAGGCAACCTCGTCCGTGCTTATGATATCGCTCACGATACCTTTGGTCATGGTAAATTTGAATCACTATGGCATGGCCCATATATTATCCAACATTGCCTCACCAAAGGCACATACATCCTAGCCTCTCTTGAAGGCCTCTCTCTCAAAGAGCCCATCAATGGGTTATACTTAAAGAAATTTTTTGCCTAAGCGTAGCAATTCTACTTTAGGTTATTTCTTTTATAGTGTTTTTAATATTTTTTTCCATCCCTCACGTATAAACTATCATTTGTGCTATTGACATATGCTTCCTCCACCAGCCTACAACATCGGTTACGCCGATGGGGCTAGCTGTTGGACACAAAATCTCACTTCGACAGCTTGGGCCCTCTATACCCCCTCGCATGAAATGCTCCATTCAATGGGCATATGTTTGGGTTCATCCACCAACAACCAAGCTGAATACACTACCGTCATTGGCCTCCTCGTCGATGCCCAGCATCATCATATTCCTCACCTTAGCATCTTTATTGACTCTCAACTAGTCGTTCTCCAACTCAACAATATGTATCGCATTCGTGATCCTTGCATCTTTCGCAAATACCTGTAGGTTAGACTTTTATCTCGATTTCATTACATTTACACATATTCCAAGGCAATTGAATAAAATTACAGAAAACTTAGCTAACATTGTGTTAGACTGGCATATATCACATAAAGATATCTCTACACATACATAAACATATCAAAAACCTATCACAACATATATAGATTAGACATCATCAACACATTAAAAAACACATGTAAACATCACATAGATCTCAAAATGTATACTAATGTATATATAAGTCAGTCCACAGTGCCATCCAAATGTTTACATGCAAAAATACAAGTATCCACAGGCTAGTAAAGCACCTCGATACAAAATGGGCTCACCAGCCTATATACAAAAATACAAAAAATACATAGAGCACCACTCATGGTGCCTCTAGAGCACCACCTCCTACCCCTCCCTCAGGCAGTGCTCCTCCACCCACTATTGGTTCCTCCAGACTGGGAGGTAACTGTCTGGTCATAGCAGCACCTGCTACTATTGCTCGTCGTACCGCCGCCCTCCACGGCGGCGAAACCCCCACACACTTCTCCAGGATTCCCTCATCCTGGATACGTGACCACATGCCCTCAGGCATGCCATGTAGCACCACCTCTAGGCGGTGACAAATATCCTCAGAATCTGCTCTGGCATCCGCCGGAGGAGCATGTGATGGCCCGACACTTGGGTCATCAAACTGGCGTCTCCTTGCTGCTCTCTCAGGCTCAGTTGGTCTTGCCTCAATGTCCTCATGTTGACATCTCTCTCCTACCCGTGACCCTCCCTACAATGGTCTCCCCAGCTCCTGGAGAGTCGGTGCCCTCAGCAACTCAATCTCGTGCCCGTGAGGTGCCACATCTGCACATACAAACAAACAACAGATAGTATCAGCATCTATACCTAATACAGATGTCATGCTATCTCAAAAAATATATATATATAAAAACTCATAAACATATATTGGTGATCAAAAACCTCCCCTGGAGGTAACACCATGTCCAGATCATCCCAAAAGTCAACACCAGCATATGGGAACTACAATATCACCAGCGACATCTGCTGCCACACCTGTGTTGCCTCAGCAGCGAAGAAATAGCTGCCCTCACCACCACCGTGGCGAAGCAAAATAGTCGACCACCACCTCAGTCGTAAGCGCACACTTGTGCATGCATATTTCTAGATCGCCCGCGCACTTGGGGGCCCACATCCCTAAAACCCTCTGTATGGCCCTCCATACAACCCCTACCCAAAAATATGAAAAACCTAATTCTATGCAGGATGATCACACTACTAACCTAAATCTCGTTGGTCCTCGATCGACTACCTCATTCTCCCGAAATCTCCAAATCTCCTCTGAATATCTCTCGTCCAGTCACTCAGGAAGCAAGTACAAATGAGGTGGAAATGTGGGCCCTATAGCTATATATAGGCCTTTTCGCCAAACTTCCACTCACCATTTCGGGAGCTTCGGGTGTCCATTCTTCGATCCATCTTCAACCAAGAGATCAACATCTCATCATATACATCAAGATAGTCCCTGGGACACTGTTCATCCTGAGCCCCTGGGGCGCCATTTTTTCATACCCCACCCAGGTACGCATGCTCATATACAAAATTATCCAATAAATGCTCGTATGTTCGATTCTCTTCAGATATTGTTCATGTCGGGTATTTGGTTTTCATGTGTGAAGATACTTGGTCATCATACATCCATGCAACCCCTTCAGGTATATCATCAGCACTGGCATGTAATCATTCCCTCTCAATCTCACTTGCTTCTCTAGTCACACCCTCTGACATTTACCTCTAGGATCCCCATCTCTGGCTCTGTAGTACCAACACCTCCATTTGCATCTTCGATACTGTCACCCGGTAGCACTCTCCCTCACATGAGTTGTCCCATTCATAGCACCCTTTTTCACATTGACACTCATGCTGTTTTTCAACCCTTTAGGGATGGGAGTCTCGATAGTCTTACATTATGTCGCGAATCAGCCACATACTCCTCCTCATTTTGCTAGCTTTCCCACCAGACTCCTAGATTATCTCTTCAAGGTTCTATTTTTTACTGCACCTCCGCAGTATCATGAACCCTCCATTTCATCTACAATCAGTTTTCCCCTCTGCAAATCTCCCTTCATTTCACCTACCTCATACAGAAACCCACCCATGGGGCCCCCACCCTCCACTAGTTCTGCAAGCAAATTTTGCCCTACCCGGGCCAACCATATTACATTGGGGCACATGTTTCTGTATTTGTACACTCATCCCAACTTATTCTTTATTTTATTGTACAAACACCTTTGTTTCTAGCATTTACATTACCCTTTTTTTCGTCACCTTTGGCGACCTTATTCCCTTTTTGGCAAATGCAACCCATTTTGCCCTTTGGTTGGGACACCCCTTATCATTTACCCTTGTTGACATCGTCTATATACTCCGAGTATCCCACTGGCCACTTACCTCTACCCTCTGAGTTTGTTCACTGTGTCCCACCTCTGGCACATCTTATCCCACTTCTTGTTGTCCCCCTGACACTCAACTTAGTTGAACGGCTGCGACCACTTATACTTAGCATCTACCCCCAACCAAGGGTAGTCTTGAGTCTTTGTACGTCTTGACTTCGACCATGTACCTCCTCCAGTTCAACATCTCACCTAGTATATTTCACGAAGCCCTTTGCTTTTGGGAGTCGCATCCCCCTTTTTGTCAACATCGGCACAGTTTTCCAAAAGGGCGACAGTATCTTGACTCTCATTACCTTTCCAATGAGAGATCTCAGATGGCACAAGGGGAACTACAATTTCTCCCTGCTATCGTTGACCCCCGTAACATTTGACTTCAACACTTTCTCATGTTACGGTGGGTCTTACTTTGCGACTATTGCAGTTATTTATTATATTTTTCAAAGACTTCTAAACTGGGATGGGCTCTCAATGCCTACAGAATCTGTGACATTTCTTATAGATGTCACTACCTACCATTTAGAGTATGTTCCTCTGCAGAATTGTCTTCTACCTTTATCATGACCTCCCTCGAGGGTGCTGCAGTGGTCTACATCAACACATCATTCCTCTTTCGAGTTACACGACATGAGCATGGGGCATGCCATCCTCATTTGTACAAAGTTTATTTTTACACACCTTATGGAAGGTCAGGTTCTACATGTTCCCTTCTCCCTCCAATGGGTAACTCTTGACAATCCCACTATCACTCTCTCTTACAACAACACTCTCAGTAGAAGAAACATTGATGGATTTCAGCTATACGTATGCTCCTAACCTCATCCATCAGGGGGCATCTATTATCACTGAAATTTTGTCCACAAATGGTTACAAGAATTCAGCATCGTCAAATAGTTATGAGGTCACCCATGGACCAAAATTACCACAAAAGCATTTCTAAAGGGTCAAAAACTATATAACCAGGGACAAAATTAAAAGGTGCTATGAATACAAAGGCGCACGCACACATGTGCAAAACAAAAACACAAGAATCATGCACATGCGCCCGATGCACGGTTGTTGTCACAAAAAGTCGAGCACCTGAGAAACGATGCATTTATGAGAGTGGTCAGCCTCCCACCCACTTCTGTTTCAGCTTCCAAGTTGATTTGACACTCAAATCTGGACTGGATTTGATTGGGTGGCTAGTCAAAGAACTAGAAATGCCCTAATTATCCTCTTTACACACTACACACTGGTTGGACAATACCTCCAAGGAATTCTATAAAAAGGCCATGGATGCACTTCATTTTTCAAGGAATTTCATAGCAAATTTATGCTACCACTATTCTCTTGAGGAATCCTCTATTCTCATCAAGAGTATACTAGCATCATTGCATTGGGCAATCCATCTCACCCCTTGAGTGGATTAGCAAGGAATTCTTTCACCATTTTCATTTTCAAAGTTGTAAGAAGAGCTTATTTGTGGGGATCCAAGAGCCCTCCCTTGAAGGAAGAAGGGACTCATATTCCTCTTTCTTCTTGGTGTTTTCTTTCACTAATATCAACCTTACCATTGGTGACATGGGTCTTATTATTTCTTTTGTCCTTATGTCCCTATGCTCATTAGTTTAGTTGTTGTTTTATTTCTTAGTTTATTTCTTAGTTGTTCTCTTTATATTTCTTTCCCTAACCCTTTTCCTTATAGTTGTCCTGATTAGCAAACCCAACTAAGCTTGCAAGCACCTCTATTTTTCTCACTAAGGTGACGAAAGAGGCACAATAGTTAGGATGATAATTCTATTCAAATCATACCATGCATCCTCCCACCTAATGTATTCTCTTATTTCCATCCAGTTTCCTAAAAAATGAAATCGAAAACATAGTTTAGGAGTTTCTCGCTACAGGTTTTATATACCCTAGTACTAGTCTTATTCATCACTAGTTGTCATGGTCCTGAATAAAGAAGGAACTTGCTACATGTGTACTAACTTTAAATATCTTTAAAAAATAGCAATAAAGGATAAGTTACATTTTCACATAATTCATGACCTTTTGGATGAGCTCATAGGTGATCAATTCTTCACCAAACCTAATCTATGCTCATGCTATCAACAAATTTGTATGAAGGAGGACAATATTCCCAAAACTACTTTTCACACTCATGAAATTCATTATGGGTTGTTTGTTATTGCATTAGGCCTTTTCAATGAACCTTCCACCTTCCAAAGTCTCATGAACAATGTATTTCAACCCTTTCTCTATCATTTTTCCCCATTTATTTCATGACATCTTTATCTACAGTAACAATTGACACACCCATGTCACCCATGATGTGGATCAATTATTACAACTATATTTTAATCATAAACTCTTTCTCAATAGGTCAAAATGTACATTTGGTGTCTTTGAAGTAGAATATTTGGGTCATATTGTTAGTCATGATGGTGCACATGTGGATTCAAAGAAAATTGAAGCAATGAAGGAATGGAAACATCCCAAAAATCTTAAAAGTTTAAGATGTTTTTTTGGTCTCATTAGTTACTATAGAAATTTCATCATGAATGATGGTAATATTTCATCTCCCCTCACAACCTTACCTAAAAAAAATTCTTCCAAATCTAATGATGACACAAACTAGACCTTATAGGATTCTAGGAATGTTATGTGTACATTCCCAATCTTCGCTTTGCTAGACTTCACTAGAAATTTTCCTTGGAATGTGATTCCTCTGGTAAGGGAATTGAAGTAGTACTCATGTAAGAGGGAAGACCATTTTCCTTCACCAACAAAAAATCTATGTGAGTCACTTTGGAAAATCCACTTATAATTTCTTTTTTATGGCTATAATGCATGTGTTGGGTATCTATCATCCATAAATACTTGGGAAACACTTCTGTATTAAAATAGATCATCATAGATTGAAACAATTCCTAGAGAAAAGGATTACATCCCCTAATAAAGTAAATTGGTTCATCCAAATGTTGGGATATTATTATGAGAACATTTATAAGAAGGAAAAGAAGAATGTGGTAGTAGATTTTCTCTCTCAGAAGTATGAACAAAAAGGGTCTCTCTTTCCACTCCACTTCATAGTACAAAATTGGTTAAATGATGTCCACAACAAATGACTCACAAATCAAAATATCACCCACTTTAAACAACAACTTAAAATGGAATCCCATTCATATTAGGGGTACAATTGGAAAAATGGAAATATTCACTATAAAGGGTTTTTGTATTTGAACAAGTAAACACCTTTAAATAAATAGTGTTATTTTAAATCCATGCCTCTCCATCATTAGGACATTATGGTTTTCATAAAGCTATGAATGGATCAAAATTTAATTTTTTGGGGAAGAAATGAAGAAGGAAAATCTTACTTTTGTGGAAGAATATGACCTTTACCAATGACATAAGGGATACATAGCTAAACCTCCAGGTGAACTACAACCTTTACCCACTCATCTTGTTTTATGGATTGACATTTCTATGGAATTCATTATAGGTTTACCTAGATATAGAAATAAATCCATCATCATGGTTTTGTTTTATAACCTTTCTAAATATGCTCATTTTTATACTTTACAAAACTCCTTTAAAGCCTCCATATCTTCTCAAGTATTCATGGATAATATATTTAAACTCCATGGTATGCCACAAGATAACAAGACTCATCACTACCCCACATTAAATAGAACTTCCTATGAAGAGTTGTTTTATCTCTATGGCACTAAATTAAATCTTAGCACAACATATCACTACTATATTGATGCAAGGATGAAGTCATGAAATAGTGTTTGTAAGTCTACATGAGGTGATTTACAATAGAATGATGATCTTGATTGGTGTAAGGGTTACCCTTAGTAGAATTTAAGTACAATAAATGTTACCATTATACCACTCAAATGACTCCATTTGATGTTGTCTATGGACAAATCCGCCATCAATAATATCCTAGTTACAAAGAGTGTATCAAGAATAGGTGGTAAAATAAATACTCATAACATAAGACATAATTTTACATAATGTCAAGTATAATCTAGTACTGGATCTGAGTTGGATGAAGGAGCATGTTGATAAACCTCATTTTAAATTTAATTTTGAAGAAGGGGATTAAGTGTTCCTTTATTTACATACTTATAATAAGAAATTCCTCATATATAATCACCACTAGAATGTTGCTCCAAAAATTGATAGCCTCTATAGTATTCTCAAATGTATTGGGATAGTGGCTTACAAATTGGAACTTTTGAGCCACTCTAAGATTCATCCAATATTTCAAGTCTCCTACTTAAAGAACTTGGTTAGATATAATTGTTATATCCAATATAGCCTTCCTGAATTAGATGAAGAAGGTTCCATTTGGTTCTAGACAAAGACTATCATTGACAAAACATAACATTGTCTTTATTGGTCCATTGTCTAGGACTAATTGATGAATTCAAAGGATACATCATTCAGGGATTCCACATGGGAACAAACATATATCATTTATAAATGCACTCATCTCCATCCTTGAGAAAAATGCTTCCTTTTAAGGGAAGGGGCATGGTAGGGTCCTATGCTAATCCCATAAGTGTGTATATATATAGGTTTATATCTATGGATGCTAACTCTAGTAGCATGAAACAAATAAGCGTAAGAAGGTTTACTAGAAGGTTCCACCTACTAGAAATGTTCTTCTCTAGAATGCTCCTAGGAGGTAGATATACCTATATAATGAAGTAGAAGAAATGTAATGAGATGTCTCCTAAAGTATACTATCATTGGAGATCTAATCAATTGTGTAGTGCCCCACTTGTTCCTATGCATTTCATATATTGGATCTTATTATTTGAGGGCACTCATTTATAAATGAATCGATTTATTGACATGTAACTTGATTATGGAACTCAAAATTTTGATTATCTAAAGGTTTTAAATTATGATTTTGAATGGTTTCATTTATGTTTTTATAATATCACATGGATGAATTATATTTTCATTGATATGATGTAACTGATGTTGTTGATTCATATGGTTTTGACACATTAAAATGAAAATGTGGGATACTTTAATTTATTGTCTCTACTCATGGTTTTCCTAGCGCAACGAGAAACCATAGGTGTCTATTGACATGAGATTGTATAAAAATTATATTGGACTCTGGATTGGTTTAGAGTACCCTAAAATGTCATATGACTAATTCTAGTCTTTTATTTTTATTATTGAATTATTCGATGTGTTGATTGTAGTGTGTCTAGGAACAAGGAACATACTTGTCGATCGGTCCACATATGGGTAGTTTGGTTGTATGTAAGTATATTGGGTACTATTAGGAGGTGATGAATAACATTACTATTCCAACCTACTATAACTCCTTTTTAATTGAATTGGTTGAATAGATAACAATGATTTTACTTATAGGTTGCAAGTAGGCTATAGATTTGTCCAATCACAAGGTCTAGTTGAGGAGAATGCAATAAGTTGATATACCTATTAATCAGTGACCAATCTCTAAATAAGGTTAAAAGGTTGAGTTAACAAATTCTTAATAGTTTCACCATTTTCTCCACCAAGAAATATGGATGCTTGAATGCAATGCCTAAGCAAGACATCCTCAGTACATACTGAAATGTAACTCTTGAAGGGAGTGGATAAGAATGACACCCTTGGTATATTTTATAATATAATGGTGGATGATTTATTGAAGAATATAAAAGATTATTTACTTAGTACACATATTTTAATTAAATATTAGAAAAATGATCATATAGTTTACACATTTTACATAAAGAAGAAAGTTAATTAAATGATAATAGTATGAAGGAGAATACATATTATTAAGTATCACGTATTAAAGAGAAATGATTTAGATAGTTAAAATGTATTAAGAAGAATAATACATTGTAGGATTGTGCATAAAAAAAAACAAAGTAACTTTTAATAAAAATAAACCAAGTACTAGTGCGCCCACAAATCAAGGAGAAGAAAGAGGAATAGGATTTCAAATTTAAATAGAAGTTTGAAATGATAAAAGCGGGTTGGAAGAAGTTAAAAAGAGATAAAAAGTAACTGAAGTCGTAATTCTATGTGCACCCACTAAAATAGGAAATGAGGAGGAGATCAAGTGGACACCTAAGTTGGAAAATAGAAAATATGGGAGTTGGGTAATGATAATTGATTGTTTATATATTTAAATAAGTGATTAATCATGCACTTGTGGATATGAGTGACACATGGGTGGATGAATAATAGGTAATTATTTTACTAAGTTATATTTTTGGATGAGTTGGACAAGCAACTTAAGGCACATAACCTATAAAATAGAAACTTGAACTAAAATAAAAACACTTTTTTCACACTAATGTTAGATGGTTGTTGTGATGTTTAACAACTTTTTATTTGCGATTGTTGATAATTTTTTCTATTAAAGAGTTTTTTCAAGTGGGAATATTTTTCTAAGATTAGAAGCTTCACTCTTGTCTTTTTTTCTAGATTCCTACATTCTATACAACCCCATTATAGCATGAGGATCCTAGTGGAAGGAGAGCACTCATTGGAGTTGATAGTGTAGTTGAATGGTGGATTATCAAAAGATTCGAGAGTTGACACAAGGAACAAGTTGGGATCACAATTGAAAATAACCAATAAACCAAATAACTAATTATGATAATTCTTGCAAATATATTTTCTAAAATTTGTGTGTGTTAGTTAAATCAATTTGTAAATCGTTATTATGTTGGTATGGAAATAGACTTGAGTTGTTATATTGTTAGTAGTTTAAATTATATATACATACATACATACATACATACATACATATATATATATATATATATATATATATATATATATATATATATATATATATATTTGGATTAGTGAGAGCGATGGGGGGTAAATCAATAATAGAGTAGGTCAATCATTTTTAACCACAAATGAAAGTGTTAAATCAATGTAGCATTATAATCCAATAGTTGCAGAGTAAATAAACAATGAAAAAATGAGAAGCCATACACATACATAGTACACCAATGTTTTTACGTGGAAACCCAAAGTGGCATAAAACCACTGAATGCTTTTTCTTATATTCCTTTAATAATTACATTGATTGGAAGCACCAACTTCCTTTGTTTTCCAGCTGCAACTAGAAGGAGGATCCAACCCCCTAGTTTCTTAGGCTACAGCCTGAGGGAATATCCAACTCCCCAATTATATGGTTAGAACCAGAAGGAGGATACAACCCCCTATGTTCTCTGGCTGCAACCACCTGTCCTTGCCTCGTTCAACCGCCCTAACGTAGAAGTAGAATGATGGAAATCCTGTCACACTATCACTATGAGATATACCATTGTAACAACATGTACAAATCAATCTCTAATCAACCTGTACCATAAACAAGTGCATCAACCATGCATCAACCTATACAAAACAACATGTAATCATCTTGTACCATAAACAAGGGCATCAACCATGAACCAACCTGTACCTCAACCTGTACCATCAACGAGTGCATCAACCATGCACCAAATATGTACCAACCATGTATCAAATACACATAAACTACGAATCATGAATATTTACCAACATCATCCACTATAAGCCTCATTTATTTACCAATGCATCAACTACTTATCTCAACCATGTACCCAACATGTACCTCAACTGAAATCCCTCAACAATTTCATCATCCAAATATGATTTGTAACTCTATAATAGACCTGGTTTATATGATCGCATACTTTCAAACCTTACTAAACTTTAACAACAAGAGACTATCATTTTCATCAAAGTTTACTTTAGTCTCACATGACTAATTTTGGATTAGTAAAAAACCCTAACTTGCAATAATCATAACTATGTACCTGTAATGAATAAAGATCTAAAAATGGTACATAATGTTCTTCAGTGTATTTTATGAAATTCCTCTATATTTCACTGCTTGGAACCTCTCATAAAAGGAGTTATACAAAAATGGAATACCTTGTTGAATTCTATCTTATTCTAGAGAGTGAACTTGTAGAGAGTTCCCTGCATGGAATATTTGTTGTATGGATCTAAAAATTATACATAGAACACTACAGATTGTATTATAAACAAAAAATTTGGTCTTAATGAATTTGGATATGTTATCTATAGTTTATGACATTTTTTCTTGAATCACCTCTTTTGGACTTGTTTCAGGACTAGCCACAAACCCTATTTTCCACGATGTGTAACTCCAAAAATACAACAATCCACCAGATGAAATTTGAATCATAGCTACGTGGATATGTTTCCTCAATGGCCTCCCAATTTCATGGTCTGAATCATTCTAGAAAAAAAAATTATTATGAAAATGGTCAGATGACCTATAAATATCATACCTAAGAAAGCATCATCAAAAGAATTTATCCTCCCTTGAATTTCGACCTTCTTTACTTCACCTTCCCTCTTAAATTCGTCTTAGATATCCTTTGGTTACCTCATTCACTTGTAGATATTCGATATGCTGAAATCTGTTTAAAATGAGAGAGCCTTGCCTCTTATTTATACTTTCTTGTAGCTTCCTCAAGGTGTTACCTTTTAACCATCTTAATCCACTTTCCTTTTTTTAGGGTTAACCCAGTTCTAACAACTTGTCCATTTAGTAATTTCTCCATTAACTTTATTATTAATATAATTTCTTTGGCATCCTCTTTGACTTATAGTACACTCATCACTTCACTTTATTATTTAAATAATTTCTTCTTTACAAGCACTTTGACTACTTTGACCTTTTGGGGCTTCTAGATGACTCGTAAGGGTTCTCCAACTTCACATGGCCATAAATCTCTAACCGTGAGGAGTTATGTGACATTCCACATACCACCAGAAATACAATGACATGTACTATCCATATAGAATAGTTTTACTTGAAGATATATCAAAACTCATACCATTATCCATAAAAAAAACTTGGGTCCATTACCCAAACCTTTGTAATACCATGATACCAAAATTCGTTACCAGACTTTCTTCAAGGGTTGACATCAATGAAAACCAACCCAATTAATAAAAAATATCCCCCTTTGGCATTGATGGCAACACTCTGATGCAATATTGAAGTCATGTCATGCAATACTAAATTCACATCACTCATACTCCCCCTATAACCATCACTCCCCCTGGAACCATGCTTCTGTGCTCTATATCTGATAAATATCTCCCCCTTTGACATCAATGGAAAATGTATCTTTCCATCTGTGACTACTCCCCCTAACTGAATTGTCCTTTTTATGGTGCTTCCTCATGTAGATCTATGACATATAATATAAGCATTCAAAATAATTCATTTTGGAGTAGAAATTACTTGTAATCTCTGATGAAGAAACTCAAAGGCTTCCCATGGAAGCTGTTTTGGAAAGATGTCTTCCACTTGTTATTTTGTGCCCACATATTCAACTTTGATGTTCTTCTCTACGACCTATTCCCATAGAAAGTGATACCTGATTAGAATGTGCTTCATCTTGGATTGCATCACCAGGTTATTTGAGATATTGATGGTGCTTGTATTATCACAATACATTTGAATGGGCTCATCATACTCAACCTTTATATATATCAGAGTTTAATTCATCCATAGAACATGTGTACAACATGTTTCTTCTGCAATATACTCTTCCTCGATTGTAGATAAAGATATCAATGAATGTTTCTTCCTTATCCATGATACTAAACACTCGCCGAAGTAGAACGTTTCTGTTAAGCCCTAATATTGGCTCATTACCCCTTAATTGGGGCATATTAGATTAGTAATGTTATTTTATTTATGTCAGCTTTAGGCCATTAGTTGTAATTATACATCCTAGTCTCCTATATATACCAAGGAGACATTTTCATTTT
>ML797356.1:63820-83456 GCA_009831015.1 Picea engelmannii
TACCTTTGATTGTTAAGCAAGAATCATAAGCATCCTTTGCTAGTTTGTTGACCCATCATATATATTGCCTATGTATGCTCTGGTTAATTGAATGGTTTTCTTATCCATTTGATTTACAAACCTATATGATAATAGCTCTTGAAGCCCTTGTATTGCATGAATATAGCTATACTATATTGAAGATACAATCCAGTGATTTAAGATATTTATCTTGATCCAAACCCACACCCATTATTGAGAAAATAGTTACAAAAAGGTTAAGTTACCAGGCATCTCTGAGATACAGCCTAGCAGAGTTTCCTGGAGTGATAACAAATTGGCACCACTGTCGGGGAGAGGAGATTGAAGCTCAACTTCCCTGGGAGACAACATAGTTCTAGATTTTGATGATAGATAAAGGCTAGACATCATATTGGTTGTAATCTTCTATCTGGTGACTCCATGAAGGACGCGTTCAATGGCGACTCCACTGTCTTCAAATGTCAAAGGCATTTACTGCTCTTTTGTCTAGGAGGTTTGCACCTCTTAACTTTTTTGCAATTCCTTGTTTCCCACTTCTAGTACCTTTTATGGATATTTGGGGAGACTACCTTCCATGGTTCAAAGAAGCGAAAGAGGATAATCCTTCAGATCACCTCATCAGATTTCATCAATGCATGGCTCGGTTACATATACATGATGAAGATGTGCTTATGAATATGTTTTTCTATTCATTGGAGGGTGATGCATGTAAGTGGTATTTCTCATTAACTCCTTCTAGTATTTCATCTTTGAAAGAGTTTCACAGAGTATTCCATGAGCATTGTGAAAGGTATTTTTCTCAGGAAGTTTTGTTTGAGCATTGTTGTGAGGAGTTTCATTTAGATATTCAGCATATTGTTTCTTCTAGTAGGGAGGATGAAAGTAGATATATTAATGAAGATACATATATGGATGAAGTTCAAGTTCTTTTTATTACTACTTCTCATGAAAAAGATCTACCAGACAATATTGATGATTTAATTATTGAGGATGCTTTAGATGAACTTGTTGATTCAAATCTAGATGAGAAGGATGATAATGATAAGGAAAGAAGAGATGTTGTTTTAGATCTGTTTCAAAGCCATACTGCTGATTATTCTATGCAGAAAGCTTCATCTTTTCCATTTGGATCTTATCTTGATGTTCCCATATGTGATGAATATGATAAAGGGGAGCAGGAAGGATTAGATTGGAAATTGATGATGCCTTTTTCTCCGTCAGTTGCTGAGAAACCATCTTTGTACATGTTTAAATATCCAGTTGCAGCCTTGATGGAATCATATATTTCAGATCAATTGAAAATTTTAAACTTCATTATCCCACCAGCACTCCCGTGTGAGTTTTATTTCTTGAATTTTTTTTTATCATTGCTAATATGTTTTATACATTGTCTAATAATGAGTGATAGAGACATGCTCATCTCAGTTTTGAAATTTCTTGAATGATTACTATGGAAGTTCTCCTTTACTTGACCAAATTTCAGATTTAGTTAGAAGTAGAAGTAGGAAACTGAATAAGCTCTTCATATGAGTAGATAGATTGCTTTCAGTTTTCTTAAATAATCAAAGTTTCCTGTGGACTTTCACGTTATGCTACCCTTTCTTGGGACAATGGTCTTGCACCCATTATGGAGCCAAAGATTCTACTGGATGGAGACCATTTCATTTATAAAAACCTTGAAGTGGCAGAGAAAGTCTAGACTGAGGTTTTCTTCTACTTGGCAGAGAACAATGTGTTGTTCGAGGGAATTTGGTTAAAAGCCCAGTATGTTGACTCCTGATGTTGAGCACAAGGAGAAAGCAATCCCACAACAAGTTGCACATAACACTCTTGAAATGCTTAAGAGGATGGTGCCACGAGTATGGAAGTCGAATGGCATCTGCAGGCTCTTTTTCTTAATGGTGGAATAATGATTGTTTTAGGTTTTGATCAAAATTTTCAAACAAAAATAATGAGCATTTTACGCAAGCATGAAGAACTTGAAGGTAGCTTCCAGACTCTACAGAAGCAAAGTGTTGAATTAACTCAAACATCGAGCATATTTCCCATATTTGCCAGGTATCATCGCCAGCAAGAAGAGAAAGGGGAATGCAAAGTTCAATCAAAGAATCTGCAAAAGATTAGAGTGTTAACACACAGAACATCTGATCAACTCAAAGAAAAAGGGCATTCTCTTACTACATATAAATGTGTTGATTGAATTAGAGGTCTGATGATATGAAAACATATAAGATCGATGTTGCCCAACAATGGTGAGGCAGAAAGAAATGCATTTCTGCAATTTTGAAAGCCTGCCTTTTCAGTGGCTATTTCAATTTGCACAACTGTCCTTAGCCACCGAAAGCAAATCTTTCGGTGGCTTACAGGTTAGAACTTTGGCTCTCCTAGACATCGAAAGCACAGAATAGGGCAGGATGCTACTATTTTTGCACAGATCTGAGTTCCCTTGGTTTGAATGCCATGAGGATAGTTCCAAATGATAGATAATAATTAAAGTCATCATTATCAAGGTTCTGTTTTGATTTTGAAGGTGCTTAGTCAAGGTGGATATCAAACAAGTGATAATAGAAGTGTTAGTTCTAGTCAAGTGTCACCCCCACCTATTCATCTAATGCATGGATTTTTCAACCTATAATTTACCTCCCAAACCTCTTACTAATCCATATGGAACATTATAAATGGCTATGACTTGATAAGTGGATATATGAAGCTTGGTGGTACAACTTTTGGAAATGGTTACAGCAGGTTGTAGCAGAGCATGAGGAAACTGTAGCAGAGCCAGATCTTCAAGGAGCAGTCCCAGCTGGAAAACAGATGACAGAGTATGCAGATTTTCCTTCACCTACACCTAAGGAAGAGAAAGAGATGCAAAATGATGAGGCATCAACCAACAAGCCCAAATTGTCAAAAATCAATCAAATGCTAAGACGTGCATATGATCCTGGAATCCTTGAAAGAGAAGTTAAGACTAGTATTCAAACTTTTAAAAAAAAGGATATTGAGTTGTATGATTCTCACCAAAGGCTTACTAAACAATATGCTAAGCTGGAGAAAAGGAGCCAAATTTTGATGCTAGGTTGTATAGGAAGATCAAACTGCTAAGAATCAAAATGATGCCTCCAACACCTAAGGAACACATTTCTCTGTAAACCCTAGTAGAAGAAACCACTAATATTGTTGATAATCCAGGGGTAGATATCAACTCTGTTGATAACCCATACTTTTCTCAGGCTGCTAAAGCCTCAAAGGAGAAGAAGTGAAGATCAAAATACAAAAGGAAACACATTTTTGCAATTTTGAAAGCCAGTTTCAAAACAGAGCTTTCAGTGGCTTAGGCAGGCTTTCACAACTGTTTTTAGCCATCGAAAGTAGAGCTTTCAGTATCTTACAGGTTATAATTTTGGCTCTCCTAGCCACTGAAAGCATAGAATAGGGGAAAATGCTACAATTTTTGTATATATCTAAGTGTTGTTGTTCCATTTGTCACGAGAAAGGTTCCAAATTGATGATCATAATTTAGGCCATCAATTTTATTGTTCTGTTTCATTTTTGGAGGTATCAGCAGTGTGAGGAAGATAAAACTTCTTATCTATTTTTGCCAAAAGATGACTAGTTTTTTAGGGTGGAATTTTCGACCTCATCCATCAACATCTGAAGATCACTACACCTGTTGAAGACTATGAAGACTTTCAAGGCTACAGGTTTGCAGGGGATCATTTATAAAGGCCAAATGACTCCATAGCCCAATGGTAAAGGCTACAGGCAAGTTACAGGTTTGCAGAAGATCAGTTGCACAGGCCAAATGGCTCCATAGCCCAATAGGAAAGGCATTGGAGCTGAGGTTCTTGAAACCTCACAGGGAGGCTTTCATCCCTAGAAGGAGCCAGATGTTATCTCCTCAAATAACACAATCAAATTTGTTAAGTTTAGGTGATAGGAAGTCATTGAAAAATACATTTCTAAATTTTTTAAAGTTAATTTTTTAGAGCCTTAGGTTTGTAATAAAGTTTGAAAAACATTTGATTTGGTTTTCCCTTTAAAAAAGTCAAAAATCAGGTTTCAGTAGCTAAGCGCCTTTCCAAAAGGGCTTCTAAGCCACCGAAAGTGCAACAATTCTATGTTTTTACTGCATTGAATCACCATCTTCAAATGATGATTTTGAGCAACTAGAAGATCATTTTGAGAAATGGTCGGAGGTTTTTGTCAATAACATATCAAATACCAATAAATTCTTTCAATTTTCCTACAGGTGTCATATATTGGGAGAATCGAATTCATCTCTGAGCCCTAATTTTTGGATCTCAAAATTTATTTGTTTGACACATGTTTTTGAAATGAAGATCACGGGAAAATAAAAATGAATCTCAAATAACTGAGAGAGATTTTTCCTCAAAACAAACCTATATACAAAAAATCTCTCCCTTTTCCAAACTATATTTTTATTTGAGATATATGGTCGAATATTTGAGAGGAATATTTCCATAATTTTCGGTGGCTTAGGCGAACATTTCAACTGTTCATTAGCCACCAAAAGCATAGACATGGCAGATAGGTCGCATTTTTTCCCTGATATAACTTTTTCTCAGCCAAACATATTGAGAATGGTTTCTTAAGATGCATGATAATTAAATACATCATATTTAAGGTTTTGTCTTGATGTATGAGGTGTTTTAGATGGTGGCAAAATGGAAATAACCACCTATTTTCTGGGCACAGAAAACAGTTTTTGGCTAAAAATAGAAAATTCGACCCATCTGGTTTTCTATGGATATTGAACAGCCTTGGAAGGTTTTCTACACTTGGCAAAGATTTTGAAGGAGATAAATGTCATAAAAGATAAGGAGTCGACTTAGTTTTTAGGATCTCTTCCTATTCTTTTGTGATAGTTTTTGACTATCTATTTTAAGTAAATCTGATCCTACTTTTCAAGATTTAGATTTCTCATGTAAAGGCTATAAAGCCATAGACTATTGACGTAACAAGGGGGGGGGGGGAATTCAGTCCTTGAGGCTGAAGGTTCAATTTTGAGTTCTATAATCCACTGTTATTGTAAAAAAGACACTTTCTTTAGTATATTAAGCCTGCAAGCTTCTTTCATTGTTATTGTCAGACTCTCTTTTATCTTTGTATATGCCTATGAGTTGAAATAATTCTTTTGTTTATGTTTAATGGTCCCATGGTAACTGTCGTCTTACCTTTGATTGTTAAGAAAGAATCATAAGGATCCTTTGCTAGTTTGTTGACCCATCATATATATTTCCTATGTATGTTCTACTTAATTGATTGGTTTTCTTATCCATTTGATTTACAGACCTATCTGATAATAGCTCTTGAAGGCCTTGTATTGCATGAATATAGCTATACTTTCTTGAAGATACAATCCAATGATTTAAGATATTCATCTTGATCAAAACCCACACCCATTATTGAGAAAATAGTTACAAAAAGGTTAAGTTACCAGGCATCTCTGAGATACTGCCTAGGAAAGTTTCTTAGAGTGATAATAGGTGGCATCAATGATTTCCATCCCTATGCCGATAAGTTTAGATGTTTATCAAATTTTCCTTCGCGGTAATGAGAATGGTGTGATCCAGAGTGATCCTCCTCTTCTTGGTGGTCCTCTACACAATGCATTTCCTTTTCTAGTCATAAGTGATGGCATGTATGTCAATGACTTCATCCACGAGCTCAGGGATTTGTTGATCTCCCTAGGTGAGCATATTTCCCAGGCTCTCAATGGTATATATTTGTTCAAGACTGGATCCTTGAACTCCTTCCTTGTGTTGCGAAGGCCTGTCTTCTTTTTTTCTCTAATTAGGGATTTGAGTACTGATTGAAATTGAGGCATTGGGGGTAGGCTTGGTACTTACCTTATTATCGGTCGCTGAGACACCGATTTATTGCTATGGATTTTCTTCATTTTTTTTCCTGACCTTGAATCGTCTCTCAAACTACCCGCTTAGGTCTCTGGCGCATTGGGCAGATCAGTGTCCAAGATACTCTTGACATCTTGTTCATTCTGTGGAAGGTTTGTAATTTGAGCATCGGGAGCTGGGGAAGTTGTCTTCTTTGGCTCCTTTTCCTCCATGATCTGTACCTGGGTCAGCAGGGATACCTATGGGCTATCTTCATTATCATAGATCTTTATCAATTTTCTTAGGGGGTTTGGCACACTTTCTCTCACTAATTTTCTGACTATCTTCGGCTAAGTTGAAAATCCCCCCGATGAACTAGCTTGTGGTGTTGTAGTTTCAAGGTGGTCTAACCTAGGGATTTCATCAATATCTATCAGTTCAGGGCCGCTTGGGCCTGTCTGGAATTCATATAGGTTGTTGGAATGGGACCCCATTATTCATGTGAGGTCTGGGTCCTCTTCCATTTGATCAATTATTCGTTGTGCCTTCTCAATCATGAGAAACCCCTTTCACATGCATCCTACGTCATAGGGAAACCTCTGTCCCGCACCAAAGATGTTAGGAGAACCTCTGCTACTTCAGCCGCTATCATTTCTTCCCTCGCTCTGAGGGCCTCTTGAGCCAATTTATCTATGGTTTTCATCTTTTCGTCCAGCCTCATGGCTCTGAACCTGGTCATTTTGGGGTCAACCATCCTTTCCACCACCTCACCCAAGTCTTGGGCATTTTCTGTGAAGACTTCATCTTCAAATTTTTCGTCGGCGTATGGCCAGTAGGATGACACTTGAGGAGAATGTTTCAAGACTAGACCCTTTGGGTCATGCTTGTGGAATTGACCGGTCTAGAACCTGAAATCCAATTGGCTCAACCATTCTTGTTTGGCTTGAGCGGTGTCCTTCACCAAGTAGAAGCCTACATGGAATCCATAAGGTATAAATGCCCACTTTTTATCCTTGACAAGGGTGGTTTAGTAACACTCCAAGATGGTTTGGTAGTATAGCTCTCCCACTACGATACAGTCAGGGACATCTGCTGGTAGGAGATGTGGTGTTCTGGTGGCCTCGAATACCTTGATGTAGGTATCATGCTCGTCCAAGTACCATTGGCCTACCTTTGATATCATATTTTTGGCCGCAGCTGATGCTGTAAGGAACTCTTTCTTGAAAAGAATAAAATAAATATGTGCGATGAATTCATCACATATGAGGGAGTAAGAATTTTTGTACATGTTTTCCCATAGGATACTGAAATATACGTGGACTGAGAGTTCTGCAATGTTCCAGCTCAGGTTCATGCCCGTGAAAATGTTTCTGGCACACATGACATCAAGTAGATATGAATCCATGTAGAAGGATGGTGTCTCTCCTTCCTTCAACATCTAAACCTGTTGTATGGATATGCTCAATTTCTTATAAATGATGGCTCCCCAATTGAAGCCACTCCCGAAAAAGGCCACTGTGTAAGCTAGAGGCATCCATGCCTTTGAAAATATGGAGTAGTCCTTCTCCCCATATAATCGGCAGATGAGATACATTATGTAGATGTATGGATCCTGTAATTTTTTTGTATGGTACTAGTCGGTGCTCTTGGTGGTGTATTTCTTATCTTCTCTCCACCATGAGGCCATCACCCGGCTGGTGTCATGGCACTCCTAGAATTTTACGAAGAAATTTATGTTTAGTCGCTCTTCAGGGTCCTTAAGCTTGTAATACTTTTGGACCTCCACTGGAAGGAACACTCTGACACACCCACCATTTTCATCGTTGATCAAACATTTTTGTGTGTATATGTGGTCAATGAGCCACTTCAGGAGTTTGACACAGGGAAAGATAGGCATTGTACTAGCCACCATATGCAGGTATGACCATCGTATGTTCAAGAACACTTCGTCTTCATGTGATCTGACATCAAGATCATTGTGTGGGATGTATTCTGGGTATTTCACCCGGTTGAACTTTTTAAAGAGATCTTCCAAATGCGGGAGTGTTGTTTTGGACCCTGTGCTTGCCTCGGTATCTCCAAAGGTTGTCCAGGCTAGATGAAATCCTTCTTCCTTGATGTTTTGATGACAAGCTGTGGTCTCAACATCTATTCGAATTGTCTTATGACCCATGGGGAGGATCCTTCACCTACCTCTGGTTCTTTCATCTTCGACACACTCGACGATCATCTTGTGGTAGGATTTCTTGGCGGCATTGTTCCTGCATTCAAAATAAATCTTCAGAGAGCATACAGAGAAACATCAGATAAAATTATGAATTGAAAGAATGTAAAATCCATAGACTTGGGCACATACCTATAAATCTTTCTAAACGCGATTATTTTATACTCACAAGATATCTGAAGCTTTCAAATTACTTGTCTCGCTTCTCCGAATTCTCTAAATTTCCTTGTGTGCAGAATGATTCTGCTTACCACAACTCAAGAGAATTTAAACTAGTGAAGAACTTACCGTGTCTCATCAGCCATGGAATTTGGGTGATGAGTGCAATCTAAAACAAATCTACCGCTGAATATCTATAACTTAAATTCATCATGGGTTGACAGCGGAGACACGGGGGTGATGTGGTATATCGGTGATTTCAAAAGGTCGTGTCGATTGGTGCACGCGGTAGAAACTAATGCAAGATTTGGTATTAATTATTCCCTTAAATACTCTGAATCTAATCATATATAGCGTTGAAACATCCCATCATGTCTCTTTCTCAGTGGGTGGATTGGGGATAGGGGATGTGCTATGAACTTTCTCGTCGATGTCCCTCACCAAAGATCTGATGCCAATCAATCTCATCGCACAATGTTGTCATGGAAAAGATGACTCGGAGGTGTGACTAGGACCTAGGGGACGTAAGGAAATGACTCGGGGAAAAATTAGAACGTATGGTTCTCTGATATGGCACATACATGTGGAGTTGAACATAGGAGGCCTAATCGATGTGTATTAATCAGAGTCGAGGATTTATTTAAGATATTCGTTTTAAAACATACCTTATCTTTTTGATGCTGAAAAATATCTAGGATTGATGAACGACGATACCTATCACATGTTTTTATATGGATTAGCTTCCTCGAAAGTTCTGATGCTTGAAGGCATCGGGGATCGACATTTGGGAAAACTCTTTATCTTGGTCACAATGTTCATTGTGATACTTTAGGTCTTCCCCGACTCTGATAGGTGCATCGGATATAAACTATCGACGATATCATTTCTTATTTGATTAACGACTATTCCCCTCATCTTTTACCGATGCCAAAGAGGAATCGACCATCGTCGATATCCCTTTGTAAGACATTGGCACAAACAAAAATTACCTTTTACCAATGCCAAATTTGAGTGTGTCGGGCAAAGTGTTTTTTGTCTTTTGATTCTTGTTATAGGAGAATCCCCCGGAGACAAGTGGATTTCCTCTTGGATACTAGACCCCTATGATCAAGATAGAAAAGTGTTATTGTGGACACTGAATTTCCTTTTCATGAAGCTATAAATTATTCAAAGAAGAAGGAGGAAGAAGGGAAAATACCTTTTAGCAACATTTTTCCTTGCTCAAGCCAGGCTGATCTTGATCTCCAAATTCTTTAGAAGGTCCTACAATACAATGAGAAACAAAAACAATACTTCCTACTCTACCATTATTAGCTTCATAATGGATCTATGAAAGAAAAAAGTTCATGAAATGTACACGAACTTTAAAGGAAACATGCCAAGCATAGATTTATATTAATGAAAACAATATGAGATGCTTACAACCATGGATGTAGGTGAAATAGATTCACCAAGCCCTATTTGTTTAGACCCTTGCTCAAATAATCCACACATGGGATGATGATGCTTCAATGATATCTCCCTTATCATATCATAAGTTTGATACTTCACAATGTCTCCATATTTATCACTCATGAGATCATATGTTTGGTATCTCTATTTCTCCATGTGATTTTACCATGAGAAGGCCTCCTTATATAATCTTGGAGAAACCCAACCACCTTAGAGATTCTTGGGATAGGTTGAGGATCTTTCTCCATCAGTTGTGTATCCTCCCTAAGATCGATCCTTGACCTTGGATTCGAATCCAACTGATTTCCAACATAAGGGGAATTTTTCCCTGATTCTCCTCAACAACCAAAAATTTTCTCAAACATGTTAACACTCCCCCAAAAAGGTGCACAGAGCATTGCAACACTCACCCAAAGAAGGCTAGGGAACGTTGGCACTCCCTGACAGTGGGTAGGGGAGAGTTGCCCAAAATTCCTTCAGAAACACCTAACGCTCCCCCATAAGGGTGTAAAGGGTGTTGCAACGCTCCCCCAAAGGCGGCTAGGGAGAATTGGTACTCCCTGACAATGGGTAGGGGAGTGTTTCCCTTCAAAAATAATTTTTAAGTGGTTTTTTCCATGGAAAATGCTTTGTACTCCTCATCAAATGGTTTCTCCTTCTTAAACTAGTCTTTGAAGGTGTCTTAAGTGTCCTTATGATGCCGTTAGATACACGACATAGGAAAGATGGAAGTATGATTTTTTCGATGCTTGTGAGACTAGTAATGACAACAATAGGTCATCATTGAAGTCAGTAATTTTGATGTGTAACAGATTTCCCACCAAAATGCGAAGTTAGAAGATGAGAAATGATGACTGAAGTACTTTGTAGAATTTTCAAGCAAGGGTATGGACTCAGAGAACCTGGTAGAATCTGCACACAACCATCAAACAATTATTATGATATGTTTCAAACCCAACGTAGACATACCTATGCTTGGGGTGATAAACACTTTCAAGGTATGGCCACCATAAAATACACTGTGGATCCATAATTATATTGACAAAAATGTATAGCCATGGAAGGTACAATGTGGATCTATACTCCTATGACCCAAAATGATCATAGCCATGAAGAATACACAATGGATCTATCAGATGAAAAGACATAGCCACGACCATTACAAAGTGGATCTATGTGACAGTATATGTGTCAACGTTCAAAAGAAACTTTGTTGCAACCTGGGCAAAGTACATATAAGAGTGATGACTCAATCCAAGGTCTTCTTACCGATCCCAATGTAGTAGAAATCTAACCATGTGAATATATGTCCTAATATTGAACATGACAGAAACTAGTTGATTACCAGTCAATGAGGTAAACTGTTAACAAGCGTGAGGGAAATCACCATTTATGTCAATGATTCCCAAGGTACTCTAGTACATTCCAACGAATGTGAATGGATGAGCTGAAGTTGAACATCCATGGAATCATCTGATCAGAGTTCAATGATGTAAACCCACTGTCGGATGTGAAGAGGCTTCCCATTAAGGCCTGCAGGTCCCAAGGTGCTAACTGGTTTCTAAGTCTAGTTCCTAGATAATGTGTTGAACAGAACATAACAAACTTGTTGAAGGAGGGCCTTGATGTATCCCCCATCAATGAAATGAAATAGACATAGAGATGTAAATTGGTGGATCAAATGAACATGGAATGACATGGGTATTGAAACATGCAATTTGTGATGGTTGATGCTTGAGGCAGATACTTCCCTTGAACACTGAGGCATGACAGCAGAAACCTGACATGGACCAAAACTTGATAATGTAGTGGATACTATGACTTTCATCGGGTGACCCAAAGGAGTTAGGAAACTCAAAGGATTGGTTTAGTGAAGAGGTTCGACAGATTAAAATGCATGCAAAGATACAATTCCATGTTCAAGGGAGACTGTAAGAGTTACTAGTAATGTTCTCAAAAAATGATTGGCTTGCTTCCTTCAATTTTTCCCCCATCCAGATAGATGAGTACCTCTGTTTTTTTAATGAGCTCGAGGAGGGTAACACATGCTCGATATAAGTCACCTTCAGTAAGTCCCTCTTCCTTTGTTTAAGGAACCGGAAGAAGTAAGGGTTTAGTCCCATATGGTCCCTTCAATGTATGATTGTTTAACGAGTCCAGAGAAGGTAAACTCAGTGATTTTTCATGTTTAGAGAGTTTGAAAATAACTTAAATATGACTCCAGTATTGTCCTTTTTCATAATGTTATTCTTGCGAGGCCGAAAAAGAGATAAATTATCACTCAAAAGACACCCTTTCAAACCTTTTAATGAGTGGGAAAGGAAGTAAGATCACTAGACAATATTTTCATGTTTAGAGAGTCTGAAAAGATCTTAAAGGAGACTCTCGGGGGTTACATTTTTGTATATCCATGCGAGCCCCAAAAAGAGATAAATTACCACTTGAAATATGCCCTTTCAAACCTTTTAACAAGTGGTAAAGGAAGTAATATCACTCGACAATACTATTCAAAGAGGAAAAAGAAAGAAAAGCAAATACCTTTTACCGACATTTGTCCTTGCTCGATCGAGGCTAATCTTGATCTCCAATTTCTTCAGAAGGTCCTACAATATAATGAGAAACAACAATGATACTTCCTACTCTACCATGATTAGCTTCATAATCGATCTATGAAAGAAACAAGTTCATGAAACGTACAAGAAGTTTAAAGGAAACAAGCCAAGAATAGATTTATATTAATGAAAACAAAGTGAGATGCTTACAACCATGGATGTAGGTGCAGAAACTTCACCAAGCCCTCTTTGTCCAGACTTTTAATCAAATAATCCACACACAGGATGTTGATGCTTCAATGATATCTCCATATTGATTAGTTAGTTTAACTTAAAGATGACTCCAGTATTGTCCTTTTTTGTAATGTTAGTCTCACGAGGCCTAAAAAGAGATAAATTATCACTCGAAAGACACCCTTTCAAACCTTTTATCGAGTGGGAAAGGAAATAAGATCCCTCGGCAATCTTTTCATGTTTAGAGTGTCTGAAAAGATCTTAAAGGAGACTCGAAGGGGTTCCTTTTTCGTATATCCATGCGAGCCTGAAAAAGAGATAAAAGGTTGCTCGGTTACATTCTCATGTTTTTATGAGCATGAGAAAGAACAAAGACTAATCTTGATACTCTTCCCCCATATTGAAAGCTAGTGTCTTAACTCTAGAATGATCATCAAAGGATGGAGACATTCCCCCCAAGCTTCAATTCATTCACCGAATTTGAGGTTGTCATTAATTTTTGTACTATATGGAGAAAATGGATAAGGGTGAATGAAATGAAGGTTCAAATATGAGACTGAATGAAAGACTTGACTTGACATCTACGAGATCTGGTGAAAGACTCGACCTGGCAGGAGAGGTGTATGTTTCATTTTTTAATGAGCTTGACACAACAAAAGAACTATGGTCAGGGCTCCGGGTTCAATCGCCATATTTATGTTTCATTTTTTAACGAGATTGCTACAGAGAGAAAAAACTATGCTCAAGACCTCTATTTCATTTTTTAATGAGCTTGCCACAGATAAGAGAAACTATGCTCGTGACTTCTGTTTCATTTTTTAACGATATTTCCATAGAGAAGAGAAACTATGCTCGTAGCCTTGGTTTCATTTTTTAACGAGCCTGCCACAGAGAAGTAAAACTATGATTGTGGCCTCTTCTTGATCATGGATTCCATGAGGATAACGCTCTGGAAGGAAACCATGTCTAGGGACAAAACTTGATCATGGCTTCCAAGAGATATTCACTGGATGGAAGAAGAATTCTCTAGAAGGAGCACATGTCAAGGGCCATGACAGGGGTAAGGATATCAGGCTCCAATATTACTATTGAAGAGATCACCATGTCAACTACCGGATCCAAGTCATCGAAATTTGAATTCATGGGAGACAACGCCACATAATTGACCTATGGCAGGGGTGATACCGACTTCATATAAGAACCATTTAAGGAGGTCATTGGGTTGATGGTCAAATCAGGGCCAACAAATGAAAGTTGATCAATAGTCACCATTATTCCATCATGTGGGAAATATATCACACGGAAAAAAGTGGACACAATAGCTTTCATAGCATAGACATAATCTCTCCCAAGGATTAAATTGAAATCCATGGGGTCCTGGATTACCATGACATCAATAAAGATAGTTTCCCCCCCAAAGTTACGGTAAACTGAGGAAGGATCCCTAAAGGGTGACTTGTTCTTCTTTTAAAAGAGAATAGAGTCTGGGTAGGCAACAGAAGCTCAGGATAACCCAAAGCTTGCCAAGCAATAGAGGAAAAAATACTAATGGATGAACCTTCATCTATCAACACATGAGGAATGTCCTGACCACAAACCTGTACTGTAATATTGAAAGGAATGTGAGAGGGAAGACAAGGTCCAGTTAGCACACCCCAATAAAAAATGATGGCCTTATTACTTGGAGGGGGTTTTGTGGGAGAAAGAGGAATGCCCCCCATCACGATAGATTCTGTATCAACGAGAAAAACATGGGAAGAATCGGGTTTACTCTCTAGAGGGAGAGTAGGGTCGATTGATGATGGGATCAGATCGACCATGTTGGCACTCTTCAGAGGAAGAGTGGGATTGACCGATGAAGTAATGAGAAAAACCACTTTGGCACTCTTCGAATGAAGCGTGGGAATGATCGAGGAAGGAACTATATCAGTCACTTTGACACTCTTCAAAGGAAGAGTGGGATCGATCAATGGCAGAACCAAATCGACTACTTTAGCACTCGTCAGAGGAGGAGTGGGATTGACCGATGAAGTAACTAGAGCAAGCACTTTGGCACTCCTCAATGGAGGAGTGGGATCGATCGATAAAGACATCAAATCAACCACTTGGGTTTCATTCTCCAAGGGGATAATGGGGTCGACAGGTGGAAATAGATCGATCGTTTGGGTTAGTGGTTCAACCGAGGATGAAACTAGATTGACCACCTGATCAACCAGATTGATCAGGGATGTAACTGGATTAACCATTCCATCAACTAACAATGGGTTGGGGGAAACATTATGATAACCAATTGCGAGGTGAATCTTTTTCAAAAGAGAAGATGCCTCATCCATACGAGGACAAAGGTGAGAATAATGATCACCTTCGCATAACATGCAAGGAAATTTGACATTTGTCTTCTTCTTACCAACCTTAATGTGACTACTTGATGGGGAATCACCAACATGTATAGCAAAGGCCTATGATGTGGAGGAACATATTTCTAAGACCTTGGGAAGACCAGGGAAATCCCTCAGAAAGTGGTCACCCTTACAAATACTACAAGGGAATTTGGGTTTCAGATTCTTCATTTTAATCTTGTTGACCTCATCAACACTCCCAATACTATTAACAGTAGTTGGTTGCTTAGATCCAACATCTGATGTAGTAGGAGTCTTGGTCCTTTTTGAGTTCTTCTTCTTCTTCTCTTTATGTTTCTTCTTCTTCTAATCACCCTGGCTACCTGCTTTAGATCTTTCACTAGGCGAACAAGGAGAAAATAAAGGAGACTTAATGGGTGAAGAAGGTGAAAAGTCGACATGAGGTTGACGTGTGGGTGGTGTATTGACATATGAAGTATTAGGTGCAACTGAAGCACTAGGAGGATTCGAGATCAATGGAATGGGGAATAACCAAATCGGTAATCCGATGGCGAGTCCAGGAACACTCAGTGTGGCAATGTATGGAGGACCAAAGTTTCAAAAATAAGGAAAGGTGAAAGGTTCCTTGAGACAATATGTTCCTCCATTGGTACTCCTAGGAGTTGATGCCATTATCACTGACTCTACTTAAGTTCCACTAAGTAAAACAAAAAATACACGCTATGAATCTAAAATCAAACAATCAAACAAAACTTCCCTCTATGAAACCAATAGTTGGTGATGAAATCCAACATCGCGAGATCAATATAAAAAGGGGTGGGGATAGATCGGGTGGATCATATATGTTGGCAACCTTCTTAATGGACTTACACCTTAATGCAAGCTTCCACATAGTAAATGTGGATTTACCGTCCAAGGAGCCCAAGTGAGTTTGACCAACGTCTACTCTAGGTACAGTGAAACTTCCCTTCACCATTACCTCGTGTAAGACCCTGAAGATTATGGATACTAAGGTCACCAAATCCCAGTCATCCCTTGGGAAGGTACAGTCGACAATCCAGTCTGAAAGTATGGGCAGGATAACAAGTCCTAAATACTTTGAGAGAACTAAGGAAAAATGGACCGGTAGAACTCCAGAGGACCTTGAATGGATTCGGAATTCATGAAGCACCAAGACCAAATGAAGACAGTTGAACCTCAATAAGAACCCCTAATATACGATCTAACTACTACGAACAATTGAACCATGGAGGAATAATATTGGTAAATCTCCTAAATGTGACCTCGTGCGTAACCCCTGTGTGAGAGGAGGATCCCAGAAAGCTTATACGACAATTGGATTTTCTCTCCCTATCGCAGGAAGCTAATGTTTGTTTGATAGTTTTGGAAAGTTATCCTTTCAACCTATTCCAAAGCCCTGCACCTTAAGCTAATGTAGGTTTGCTAACAAAAAATGTATAAATGTCTTATGAATTTTAGTTAAGCGCTTGATTTTAAGGCTGTTGTTTACTCAGAGGTGTATGAGAGTGAAAACTGATGATATCATAACTCAATTCCCAAAACATGCATAAGAAATGATAAGCAATCTTTTCTTTCAATGAATGTCTATTTAAGGGAAGGAGAAGGATTTTACTTTCACTTTCAAGCACTAAGATGCAATGACCTCATGCAATATTCCTCAATCAAAAATCTGATACAATGCTAAAATGTTTATATGTGAATGATAATCAGTTTGATGTAAAGATTCCTATGTTAATCAAACTTCAATATCTGTAAGATTTAAGCAACCCGGAAGAAAAATTCACATAAACAAAAACAAACCCTCATTCTGATCAAAAAAGAAAAAAGAAAACCAAATCCATATAGGAGGCAATGATTAGAGAAAAGACCTCAAAGATCAAAATGAAATAGTGAAAATATCTTTGAATTTCCTCACAACAACTTCGGTTAATCAGATAAGTGAGAAAACAGTAGATTGACTCCAAATATCAGGTAAGAAGAGTGACTCAAAGAAAGGAAAATGGATGTCAAAAAGACAAACAAAAACATCATTAATCCTTAGAAATCCAATAATTGGAGGCTAAACAAGGACACACTAAGATAGGATAAACCTTGAGCAAATGAATCGACAAAAAGAAGACTGAGAAAAACTACTCCCAAGAAGATTTTTGCAGAAAAAGGAGAAGCGCTCTGGTGTCAAGGGTACTAGATCATTAAAAATATCTATGGTAGCCTTCTAGGGAGTGCCAATGCCCTGGTGGTAAAGGCAGGGGAGCGCTGGCCTCTCAGAACTCAAAATTTTTCCCAGAAAAAAAAAAAAATTAGGAAAAATGCAAAAATTAAGTGTGTAAGATGAATCCAAGATCCAAAAAAACATATAAGGGTCAGAGAAACATCATGCACAATATTAAAAATTTATCAAAGTCGAAAACAACACCTAGGAAAGGAATCAAAAATCAAACTTCCTCCCTAGTGGAGTCTCCAATTTTTGTTATAGGAGAATCCCCCTACGGACAAGTGGATTTCCTCTTGGATACTAGACCCCTATGACCAAGATAGAAAAGTTCTATTGTGGACACTGAATTTCCTTTTCATGAAGCTAAACTATTCAAAGAAGAAGGAGGAAGAAGGGTAAATACCTTTTACCGATGTTTGTCCTTGCTCGATCCAGGTTGATATTGATCTCCAAGTTCTTCAGAAGGTCCTGCAGTACAATGAGAAACAACAACGATACTTCCTACTCTACCATGATTAGCTTCATAATGGATATATGAAAGAAACAGGTTCATGAAACGTACACGAACTTTAAAGGAAACATGCCAATCATAGATTTATATTAATGAAAACAATGTGAGATGCTTACATCCATAGATGTAGGTGCAGCAGCTTCACCAAGCTCTCTTTGTCCAAACCCTTTCTCAAATAATCCATATATAGGATGTTGATGCTTCAATGATATCTCCCTTGTGAGATCATAAGTTTGATGCTTCACAATTGTTGGTCTCCAGTTTTGATCATGTTTTGCCTATATTATATCGCAAAGACCTCCATTTCCATACCCAGTACCACTCCCTTTTGGCCTTGTTTTGACATAATTGACATCTCTTTACCACTCAATGGAGCTACTCAAGGTATCTTTACGTTTCAAGTTATTTTTATGTATTTTGATTCTTTAAATTAACATTGAAACTAATGTGGCTTGGGTTAGGTACTATTTCTATTTTTGAAACAGGATCTGCCAGTACCAGGTACCAGCTCGCACCCTTGTGGAGATACCAACGAAGCTGCTAAAGATCCACGCGTTATGGCCAGAGTGGGAGATAGTGCGATTTATATAACAGATGGAGTCATCACTCATATGATGATTGAAGGCACAATGATAGAACTGAGTTGTTAATACTTCATGATTCACACTTTGTCACACTACGTGTCACGAAGATGTGAAGACCGTTTTTTAAACTGATTGCGAGTTATTTCTGGATCTAGGATCCATTTGAATTAATGTATCTTTGCTTTAAATTGTTATGGAGGAGGATCTATAAAAATAGAAGATCACTCCTAAGGAACGTTAGGTTATGTTATGTTATGATACACATTTCTGAATACAATTTGTTGTTGCGTTATGTTACTTTACTGTCATACAATTTGAGTATTTTCTTCTGAGTAAATGGACCGTGAAGTTTACACAGTGCTTGCGTAGAATGATTGAGTAGTTCTGGTTGTTTCTTTCGGCATTTGTACCTTTTGGTTGGGCCCGCCAAACAGGTTCAAGTCGCTACTTTTTCCTGCATTAGATTTAGCTTACTTCAGTATTTCAGTATTTGCATGCATGTTAGTCTAGAGTTTGGGAATTAACTTGTTTAGGTTCTTGCTTGATTATTCTTCAATTGTATCGTTTCCAACATATTTATATCTTCTACATTGATGAGTATTGAAGCATGGTTGATTCCTGTAGGATTTAAAGGGTGAATTAGAATATCTTTGTTTCCAGTTTCCCATTTGAACGTAGATTAAAGTGAATGCGAGCTTGGATTTACTTTGCTTTGGTTAGGATAGTTAGGTTACTCTTATTTGTTAGGATAGTTAGATCACTTTGCTCTGTTAAGTTAGTTAGGTTGCAATTGAAATAGAGGAAGCTTCCGGTACCAGTAGGGTAAGTAGAATATTTCTTTATTTTTCCTGTAGACAGATTTAGATTTGTTTTCAATGTTTCGATTAAAAGAATTTTAGGAAATAATCTTTCCGTTATAGATAGAAATAGTGTTGATAGATGATTAAAGATAATGGTAGATAGTCTTGTGAAGTTACATTAGAACAGAAATAGAAGCACCTGCACTTCAGCATAGAACTGTCTTTTGTTGATGAGTTACACAGGAAATGATAAGCTTTAAGATAGTCATTAGGATTCAATTTCTCAGAGTGAGTTTATGTTTTCTTTTAAGAATAGTCTTTAGATAGGAATTATCTTACCTACAAATACAGTGTAGCAGCTCTAAGTTTACTTGCCCTGGTTTGACAATTCAGTGTTTCAGGTCATTAAATTCTTTAATATAGCAGCCTGACATTTTTGGCGCCGTTGCCGGGGAGCTGTTTAAAGGGTAAGTTAGATAGTTGTCTTGATTAGTTTTATAATGCATTAGTTTGGTGTGGTATGTTAGTAGGTTGATAATAAGAGGAGCTGTGGAAACAAGGGGTGAAAACCGACATATCAGTTATCACAGGTACTCTGAAACTCAATCTTAGTTTCTTTTCTTTCATTTAGTATGACTTCATGAGAAA
>ML797356.1:87596-104985 GCA_009831015.1 Picea engelmannii
TTGGTGTGCACAGATTTTGTGACCAAGTGGGTAGAGGCGAAAGCCCTATATCAAGCAACTGAGAAATCAGTGATTGAGTTTATGTATGAAGAGATCTTCACCCACTTCGGTGTTCCACGAGATATTGTCACAGACCAAGGTGCGCAATTTACTTCCAAATTGATGAAAGAACTCACTGAGAAATATGGGATCAAACACTGTAAGTCCTCTCCATATCATCCACAAGCCAATGGGCAAGTGGAATCTACAAATAAAGTTCTAGAAGCAATTCTGACCAAGACCATACACTTACATCATAAAGATTTGGCAGATAGGATTCCAGAAGCTTTATGGGCATACAGGACTACATGGAGAAATACCACTGGTCATACTCCTTACGAGTTGGTATTTAGTAAGCAAATTCTCCTTCCCATAGAATTTCAGATCCATACATTCCGCCTAGCAGCAGAGTTGGGGTTGGATTTGAGTGAAGCACAGAAACAGAGGGTCATGCAACTTAATGAATTGGGAGAAATGAAGCAGGATGCTCTTCAAAGAACCATCCTTGTGCAAAGTCAACGCAGCAAATGGCACGACAAATACATCAAGAAAAAGCATTTTCAACCAGGGGATTGGGCACTACTTTTTGATTCCAAATACAAAACTTTCAAAGGGAAACTTACAACAAGATGGTTGGGACCTTATGAAGTAGAAACTGTTTTTGATAACGGTTCTGTCAGGATTAAAACCATAGATGATTCTCAGAATTCCTTTGTAGTGAATGGACATCGATTGAAAGTGTACAATAAACCTTTGTCAAAAGATGATTTCTTACAGAAAGTGGCCAAGCAAACAAAACTAAAGATAGTGGGAGAGGAGTCTTCTCCTCCTGCTGATCTTTGATCATTCATACTGTTTTAAAATTCTGTAAATAATAGATTTTTAGCAGAAAATAAAAAAATCAAATAATATAAAAAAAAAAAACATTTATTTTCTTTTTTCTTTTGGACATGTTGATGTTTTGTTTTCAGTTTTACGGGTTTTTCAGAACAAGTACAGAACTGAACTTTATCACTCTCTCGCAACAGGTAAGAAGGTAAGACTGTTTTATTTCATAAGATTTTCTTATCAATATAACTAACTTGTTTTGAAACAAATAAATTCAAGCTTGTTTGCTCCCTTTGTTTGCTCATTAAAGTATGAAAGGGGCATTTATCAGGAAGGATTATTCTTTACCAGACCTGGTGAATTATTACGAGAAAGAAAACCCCTTAGAGTCTTCTTTTAGCATTTCCTCAGAGTCTCCAAATATGAGAAAGCAATGAGCATGTACTGACTTGGGCTCATAAAATCCACAAGTAAGTGATTACTGTTCCAAAAAGAAATTATGTCTGTAAGATTTCTATCTGCACTCACGTTGGATGATGTGGAATACGTCAAGGTCCACCTTCCAACAAATCTCACTCCATCGACATTAGCACCTTATCTGGAGCAGAGATTAGAGATTATTTAGTACCCTGGACTCTGCATGCCTCAATGGCAGATGTCCTTGCTGACAACCCTGGGAATACACCAATGTCTCTTGGTTGATAGATCCTATAGGTGACTCAACACCAACACCTCTATTCGTACCTATTAGGATGTACTGTAGGTACCTTGAGGCCCATTGACATGACTGGTGGGTCATCTTGCATCGGTTAACGACATTCATTAATGGCTGGTAATCCAATGATTTATGTTTGTGTTCGACTCCAGAACATTCATTCACACAAATCAGAATTGTACCATGAGTTAGGAGCTTTGAAGTTGTTGAAGACATGATTTCAGTTGATATTTTTCAGGACAGAACAAAAGCCAGGTTCAGAGATCATCATCAGATAATCTGTTGTACATAGGAAGTTTTCCTCAGCAGGATATTATTTGTTCAAATTTTTCTGCAAATTCCTGATTGTTTCATCAGTACCAGTCAGTACCAGCACAGAGTTCATCAGCTATAGTGGTCATCAGAAATACCAGAGAAACTACAATTTTCGCGCCCTTCAGATCCAGACTTGATTTCAAAAGAAAAATTCTACAACAAGACTTGCATAACAATGGGGATAGGTAATTTAACTCAGGTATGCTTAGTTCATGTTGATTTACTGTATTAATTTGCATATTAATAGTTTGAGCTAAGGATGCCTTGTTTACTTCATAATGTTTAATCATAACCATGACCTATACCTAATGAACCAACCCACCTCGATCTCTCATATCATAAAAAAACACACGACATTACCGGAGCTGAGTTCGACATGACTCGTATATGATAACATCCTGTACTCACGTACGACTATCATCATTTTTCGAAACCCTATTGATCCCCACGACAATTTAAATGATCTCATATGATTTTCCTCCCGACTACTTCCTTCATCACATTATCTTCCTTCGTTGCCCTCATCCAACTTTCGTTGCTCACCTATAGACTTCCCCTGTGATATCAAGTGGAACCATGGTAGCAAATCGCCATGAACCGGAGACATACGTAGACTTAGAGGCCCTCCCAGAGTATGCGGCAGCCAGAGATATTTTTCAAAGAGCAGGTTGGGAGCTGTTTCTAAAGAAATTCAATGGCTACAATGATGCAATTACGCTGCAGTTTTCTCTGCATTTTCAGGGTGGGGTCGCTAAAGTGGGTGAGCTCGAATTCAAAGTCACAGAGAGATTTATTTCAGAAGCAATTCAACTGCCCACCACTGGTCAGAGATGGACAAAGGGTCAGCCTATTGACAAAAAGCTCTATACGCAGCTTTTGAAACCTCAGTACCGGGAAACACAGTGGTCCGAGGGAACATCGCGGTCATGGTTGGAACCACAGCGGGCTCAATTGTTAGCCATCCTCCAACGTTACCTCACGTGTGAAGGATGGTATACCATCATATTTCCCTGCCATGCCCGACTCCTATTACACTTCAAAGGTAATGATCTGCTGAACATACCTTTCTTTTTGTTGAAAAGTTTAAAAAAGATGGTAGAACAGGTACAAAAGGCTAAAGATTTTAGAGGAAGTCTATTTCATTTTGGTCTAGTCAAGATATTGATTAAGTCTGCACTGTCCAAGAAGAAAGAAACTTGGGATCTGTTCACTGTAAAAACCCTAGCCTCTGCCCAGTCTAAAGATATGAGTGTTAAGCCTGTTCCCCCACACAAAAAGTTGAACTCTAGGAAAAAGAGGGTTAAAACCCCAACCAAAGATTGTGTTGGACACCCTGATTCAGAACATCCATTTGATGCTCATGGGTCTGATGGAGTGGAAACCAATAATGAAACTGTGAAGAACACTGCACCTACAGAGGCAAACATTGAACTCCCGAGTTCTTCCTTAGCTGCTGTGAACATAATTGACGTAGAAGAACTGGCAGAGTTGACTGACAAGCCTAGGAGGAATCCAAAAGGAAAATGTAAAAGCATATTGTCAGGTATGGACAACTCTGTGCCCAGTTACCCACCACAGGAGAGGTTGGAAAGTGTGGATGATCATGAAGAGGCTCCAGAACCCTCTGAAATGACTTGGACTCTGTCTCAATTAATTCGAAAAGCCCGTAAAGTGGATCGACAAGCTACTGCGCCCAAAGGAATTGAGCAGAATAAGCCAATTAGAGTACCAATAGGTACCCCTGCTCGGATACATAGAGAGTTCACTCTTGAACCTATTCCAGTTGACAATCTCGATCCAGTTGACACCTCTGAACTCAGTCCAGATCATCCAGATCCAATTGACACCTATGAACGAAGTCCGGATGAGTTCATTCCTGAACTCAGTCCTGATCATAATTCTGATAGATTTCACACCCCTGCTCAAAGTCCAGACGGGTTTACTCATGCATCTAGTCCTCAGGCATAGCTAGGACAAGATCAAACATTTGAAACCTACTATGAGATTTCCTCCAGTCGATCCTTGAAACCAATGGCAGCAAAACTAGAAAGAAATAATAACAGGTTGAAAGAGAAGTTACATGAGTACACTGTATTGGATAGACATATTAAAACTGAGAATGAACTCATGAAAGTCATGGTAACTCATCTCTTGTCCAAAATTGAAAGGTTAAAACAGAAGAATAAGGGTATTTTCAAAAGGAACAGGCAACTACAAAAGACTGCTAGAAAGCATATTATAATCAACCGAGTCCTCAAGAAAGAAATCATAAATCTGAAGAAACAGGAGAGGTTACAAATACTGGTTGCAGCTGCTGCAACGCTCTGATTGCTACCAGTGTTTGACTTTTTGTTGCCTGAGGACAGGCAAAGACTTCAGTTTGGGGGCATGTTGGTCTCTAGTTTTTCTCATAGTTTGCCTATATTATATCGCAAAGACCTCCATTTCCATACCCAGTACCACTCCCTTTTGGCCTTGTTTTGACATAATTGACATCTCTTTACCACTCAATGGGGCTACTCAAGGTATCTTTACGTTTAAAGTTATTTTTATGTATTTTGATGCTTTAAATTAACATTGAAACTAATGTGGCTTGGGTTAGGTACTATTTCTATTTTTGAAACAGGATCTGCCAGTACCAGGTACCAGCTCGCACCCTGTGGAGATACCAACGAAGCTGCTAAAAATCCATGCGTTATGGCCAGAGTGGGAGACAGTGTGATTTATATGACAGATGGAGTTATCACTCATATGATGATTGAAGGCACAATGATAGAACTGAGTTGTTAATACTTCATGATTCACACTTCGTGACACTACGTGTCACGAAGATGTGAAGACCGTTTTTTAAACTGATTGCGAGTTATTTCCGGATCTGGGATCCGTTTGAATTAATGTATCTTTTCTTTAAACTGTTATGGAGGAGGATCTGTAAAAACAGAAGATCACTCCTAAGGAACGTTAGGTTATGTTATGTTATGATACACATTTCTGAATACAATTTGTTGTTGCATTATGTTACTTTACTGTCATACGATTTGAGTATTTTCTTCTGAGTAAATGGAGCGTGAAGTTTACACAGTGCTTGCGTAGAATGATTGAGTAGTTCTGGTTGTTTCTTTCGGCATTTGTACCTTTTGGTTGGGCCCGCCAAACATGTTCAAGTCGCTGCTTTTTCCTGCATTAGATTTAGCTTACTTCAGTATTTCAGTATTTGCATGCATGTTAGTCTAGAGTTTGGGAATTAACTTGTTTAGGTTCTTGCTTGATTATTCTTCAATTGTATCGTTTCCAGCATATTTATATCTTCTACATTGATGAGTATTGAAGCATGGTTGATTCCTGTAGGATTTAAAGCATGAATTAGAATAGCTCTGTTTCTAGTTTCCGATTTGAATGTAGATTAAAGTGAATGTGAGCTTGGATTTACTTTGCTTTGGTTAGTATAGTTAGGTTACTCTGCTTTGTTAGGATAGTTAGATCACTTTTCTTTGTTAAGTTAGTTAGGTTGCAATTGAAATAGAGGAAGCTTCCGGTACCAGTAGGGTAAGTAGAATATTTCTTTATTTTTCCTGTAGACAGATTTAGATTTGTTTTCAATGTTTCGATTAAAAGAATTTTAGGAAATAATCTTTCCGTTATAGATAGAAATAGTGTTGATAGATGATTAAAGATAATGGTAGATAGTCTTGTGAAGTTACATTAGAACAGAAATAGAAGCACCTGCACTTCAACATAGAACTGTCTTCTGTTGATGAGTTACACAGGAAATGATAAGCTTTAAGATAGTCATTAGGATTCAGTTTCTCAGAGTGAGTTTATGTTTTCTTTTAAGAATAGTCTTTAGATAGGAATTAACTTACCCGCACATACAGTGTAGCAGCTCTAAGTTTACTTTCCCTGGTTTGACAATTCAGTGTTTCAGGTCATTAAATTCTTTAATATAGCATCCTGACAACAATGTCTCCATATTTACCACTCATGAGATCATAAGTTTGGTATCTCTATTTGTCCATGTAATTTTACCATGAGAAGGACTCCTTATATAAGTTTGGAGATACCCAACCACCTTAGAGATTCTTGGGATAGGTTGAGGATCTTTCTCCATTAGTTGTGGATCCTCCCTTAGATCAAGCCTTGACCTCAGATTCGAATCCAACTGATTTCCAGGATAAGGGGGATTTTTCCTTGATTCTCCTCAACAGCCCAAAATTTTCTCAAATAGGCCAACGCTCCCCCAAAAGGGTGCATAGAACATTGCAATGCTCCCCCAAAGAAGGCTAGGGAGCATTGGCACTCTCTAACAGTGGGTAGGGGAGCGCTGCCCAAAATTCCTTCAGAAAAGCCTAGCACTCCCCCAAAAGGGTGTACAGGGTGCTGCAACGCTCCCCCAAAGGAGGCTAGGGAGTGTTGGCACTCCCTGAGAGTGGGTAGGGGAGCGTTGCCCTTCAAAAATCATTTTTAAGTGGTTTTTTCCATGGAAAATTATTTTTACTGCTCATCAGATGATTTCTCCTTCTTAAACCATCCTTTCAAGGTGTATTAAGTGTCCTTATGATGTCGTTAGAGACACGACATAGTTAAGATGGAAGTATGATGTTTGCGACGCTTGTGACACTTTCGACCAAAAATGAGACACTTGCGACACTAGTAATGACGACAATAAGTCATCATTGAAGTGAGTAATTTTGATGTGTAACAATTCTTTATTCAGGCGTCATAGTCCTTTTTTAAGTCATGGGTTTTCATAAGTTCAACAGATCTTAAAAGATAATGAGAGTCAAGATAATAAGAAAAAGGAAAAACATTTTACAAAAATAAAGTCGAATCATACAACACAAAGATCAAGTGGTACACAAAAATTAAAAAAATTACATAGGATTTTTAGGGTGTGTTGAGTTCTCAATAAATGGTGACTTACTAGGAAAAAGAGGAATCTCTATTCCTTCATTTGGCTCAGCTGATGCAAAAGATGGTTAATAAATTAACTTGTTTTATCAGATCTTCTTTTACGCTTGCATTTTAAATTTCTCAGTTAATGCATCTGGGCCTGCTTGTGGGATTTTCAACCTTTATTCAACTTGTGTTTCCTGTAACCATGACCCATGTCCCCTTTGAAAAGAGTCTATTAAAGAATTCACTGGCACTAAGCCTTTAGTTACCCTTCTTCACTTGCTACAATGTTTCTCTGCTACCAGCAACCATCCATATCCCCGACAGAGTCACTCCGATGCCACAGACATTGCTCTGCTACCAGCGAGAATCCATAGCCCTAGGGTAGTTATCTTCATAACCTCTCCTATTTTACACTCATTTTATATCGTCGATTTTTTTTATTTTGGCAGAAATCCCTGAGCGAGTGGGAGAGGAGGACGTCTGCTTTTTGAAAAATGAAATGGTTTATGTAAAAATTTCTAGGTCTGTCTCTGAGGGACATGTAGTCCTTTCTAGTTTACCATCTTTCCCTTAAGGTTTCACCAGACCACTAGGAAAACACTTATGCATTTCTCCAAATTTTTTCATCTGCGTAAGTTAGATAGAGGATCCCTCAAAACAACCACAGGTTCCCCAATGTTTCTTGTATTGTATGTGAGTGACTAGTTAGGAACAGAGTTCGCCATATCGCATGATTTGAGGTCAACCATTGTCTTGATAAACAAAATATTCAAAAGTGAAGAAGTATAATAGAAAAAGTTAAAACAAAGAAAATTCATTTCGCAATCGATGTGTCCAAAGTAAAACATCGTGAGAAAATAAACACATTATTTTTTTTTGAATGAAAATATTGTTTTAGGTCTTGGCCATTCACCGGAAGGGCATTAGGTTCCCCTCTCATATTTTGTTTTCGATACGTGCCTAGCCAAATATTATCGACCACCTGGAAAGGTCCAAGCCATATATTCTGAAACTTAGAATTTTTTCCATTAGGATCATTTGCTCTATCCCACGTTAGGACTAAGTCACCTACCTCAAAATTCTTCTCTTTAGCCTTATTCTTATCAAACCATCTTTTAACTATTTGTTGGTTAGCTATGAAATTTGATTTAGTTTTCTCCCTTTCCTCTTCCATCATGAGTAGGGTTTGAATTCTTTGTTGTATGACTGATGAGGAATTCCCTCTAGAATCCTGAGCAAGTTGAAGAGATGGAAGGTAAAGATCATTCGGGAGAATGGCTTCTTGTCCATATACCAAAAAGTATGGGGAATTCCCTATAGCTTCCTTGGGTGTGACTCTATCGACCCATAATGTTCGACAACACATGTATTCCAACAGAGGATGAACACCTTCAGTAACCACTCACATAACGATATCAAACATCAACACACTGATGTTTGCACATGGTAAAACCCCTACGGTGAAACATCCATGACCCCAGCCAACACGATCACTTGGAGCAGCTTATTAATGCAAAATAAAAATATTAAAGAGAGATTTTACAATCGATCATAGGAAAATGAATCTCCATGCTCTTTAAATAGAGATCATGGACCAATCGGTTGTTAAGCCCAAGATTAGTGGCCATTAAGATCGAGGAGAGTATGAACCGTCGAATAACTCTATGTCGGGAACATATCATGATCGTCGGATTTCCCAACTACAAATTCATACTAATGCATACTAAAAAAACACACTAAGAACCACACTTTTACCTAATGACACATTAGACCAAATAGATTTTAACTAACTCCTAAGTTTCTAAATATCCTAACATCCCCCCTTAAGAAAGCTTGGTATAGGATTGAAGGATTTACAATGGTGACACAATAGGAGAATGAAGGAGGCATTAGAGCATATCCCCCCTTAATGAAAACTTCATGAACTCCTAACATAGATCGAAGTTTGGAAAACTTCTCTTCTATAAGAGTCTTTGTGAAAATGTATGCAACTTGATCCTCTGTAGGACAAAAGAGAACTTCAACAACTTTATCATGAATGAGATTTCTAATGAATTGCATGTTTAGCTCGATGTGTTTTCTACGTTGATGTTGAACTGGGCCTTTGGTGAGCTTGATGGCACTTTTATTGTCGCACCAAAGGTTGGTTGGATGTTGCTGCTAGAATCCAAACTCTAAAAGGATCTGTCGAAGTCATAAGGCTTCCTGACTTGCATTTAACACTGCTCGATACTCTACTTTTGCTGAAGAAAGTGCAATATCCTGTTGTTTCTTACAGGCCCAAGTGACAGGTCCTGAACTAAGGCTGAAAAACATAACCTGCTGTAGACTTTTGATCATTAGGTTCACCGGCCCAATCTGAATCAGTGAAACCAACCAATAAAGGAGTCCCCTCTGAACTATAATGTATCCCAAACTGAATTGTACCACGAACATAGAGAAGTATCTTTTTAGCTGCTTTCCAATGGCTTTCATGGGGTGTTTTCATATACTAGGCAACACGACTAACAACAAACGAAAGATCAGGACAAGTATGGGTCAAGTATAAGAGGATACCAACTAACTGACAGTAGAGGGTGGGATCAAATTTGGGAGAAGTACAGGTGGAAGTAAGCTTGACTCCAAACTGGAAGGAAGAAGGGGCCGGTTTACAATCCTCCATGTGAAAGTGACAAAGAAGGTCACATGCATACTTAGACTAGGAAAGAAAAATTCCTTCATTGGTTTGAAAAAATTGGAGTCCAAGGAAATAGTGAAAAAATCCTAAGTCTGTCATCTCATATTTCTTCTTAAGGTTGGTTTTTGAATGTTTAAAAGTTTTGAGTGACTACTAGTAAGGATAAGGTCATCAACATAAAGGACAAGGATTTTGAGATGGCTTCCTACTTTCTTGGTATAGACATTAGGATCAGAATGGCATCTAGAGAATCCAGTGGCAATAAGAAAGTTTTTTATTTTTGCATACCAAGCTCGAAGAGCTTTCTTGAGACCATAAAGAGATTTCTTGAGGCGACAAACAAGGCTAGAGTCATTCTAGACATAGCCAGGAGGTTGTTCCATGTAGATTTCTTCTTGCAAATCCTTGTTCAATAAGGCAGATTTAACGTCGATATGATGGACCTCCCATTTATGTAAGGAAGTAAGGGAAAGAACAAGGTGGATGGAATTCATTTTGGCTACAGGGGAAAAGGTTTCATTATAGTCAATTCCTTCAACTTGGGAAAATACTTTGGCAAATAATCGAGCCTTGTGTCTTTCAACACTTCCATCTGATGCATACTTAGTTTTGTAGACCGATTTGCATCTAACAAGTTTTCATCTATTTGGAAGAGGTACAAGATCCCAAGTATCATTTACAATTAAATAATGCTACTCTTCATTCATTGTTGCATCCCAATCTGGATGACCTGAAGCTTCTACAAATGTCTTTGGATCATGAGTTTCTGAAACTTGTGACAAAAAAGAAGAGGCTTGCTGGAACTGTGAACATGTACGACACTGATCTGAAGGATCATCGACAAGATCATTGACTACTTCTCGTGCTAAACGGACCCATCAAGGAAGCGATGGAGCTGGTGTTGGTTCACGTTCAAAGGACTCATATGGAGGAAGGTGAGCAGGCGGAGGTGTATTTTCATCCTCACTGTCATCATCTGAGGAAGAAACCGGGTCAAAAGAAGGAAGAGATATTGAAGATGGATTGCAGCCTGAAGAAGGCACAATCGCCGAATTAGGCTTGCAGGCCAAGATATTTTCATCAAATTTAACATTTCCTATAATAATAATTTCATGACAATGTGATTGAAGAAGTTTGTAACCTTTGACATATTCAGAATAACCAACAAATATACACTTCTCACTTTTAGGCTGCAATTCTTTCCTTTTCTCACCAGGAATGTGAGTCCATGCTATACTGAAAAATACACGGAAGTGACTTACATCTGGTTTAATTTTAGTCCAATCTTCTTCCAGTTTTATATTTTTAAGAGCCTTTGTGGGACTGCGATTTACTATGCAATTTGCATAGTTGATGGCTTCCACCCAATACTTTAGACTTAATCCCTTAGATTGGATCATACAATTAGCCATATCTTTTAATGTGCGGTTCTTTCTCTTAGCAACACCATTTTGTTGTGGTGTATATGGAACAGTGTGTTGAATTTTGATTCCCTGTGTAGTGTAGTAACTTATAAAATTAGTGTTCACATATTCGCCTCCATTATCTGTTCTTAACCTTTGAATTTGATGTCCATATTGCTTTTCTACAAGGGCCTTGTAGGCCAAAAACTTCTCTCTTAAGCTTTAAGAAGTAAACCCAAGTACGTGAGGAAAAGTCATCAATGAAAGTTAAGAAATAATTGCACCCAGAAAAAGAAGGAGAAAAAAGTGGACCACACAAATCACTGTGAACAAGCTGCAAAGGACCCGAGGCATGCCAAGAGGCATGTTTGTCAAAATTTTCCTGATGATATTTACTGAGAACACAACCAACACAAACACCATCTCTGCATGAAACAAGAGGAAGACCAGTCACCATATGTCTATTACATAGTTGTTGCAATGAGCGATAGTTTAGATGACCAAACCGCTCATGCCATAGTTTGCTCAAGTCATCGCTACGAGCAATAAAAAATGATGAAAAAGATGATGACCCAAAGTTGTCAAATTTGTACAACTTGGTAATACCATCAACAATTCCTGTTGCAAGAGCATGCTTAGGATATTTTATATCCTTGATTACAACTTGGTGAGGTGAAAACTCTATGGTTTTACCTCCACTTGAAGGAGTGATTTGATATACTAATAGAAGGTTACAATAAAGACTTGGAACACATAATACATCATTGAAATGACCATTTTCTACTTGAATTGTTCCATATCCTTCAACACTAAGAGATCTATCATCACCAAAAAATATTTTCTTGGTGTTACATTCATTTAGAGTAGAAAATATGGCTCTCTTCTTAGCCATATGATAATATTCTGCAGAATCAATAAGTCACTCATCAAAAGTAGAATTAGAAGTAGAAGTTGTATTGAAGGAGAAACCAGAAGCAAAAAGTTCATGTCCATGAGAAGAAGAAGAAGAAGTAGAATCAAAACTGATGTTATGCTTCTTCATCGTTGCTTCTAAAGATGCCATCTTCTTGAAACATTTGGACTCATCATGACCATCTTTATCACAAAAGTTGCAATGTCTGTTAGTATTCTTAATTTTATATTTTTCTCCTTTGTCACCATTAGGAGCTGAAGTTGTCTGAGCGGGTTTGGAACCCTTACGTTTCTTGTTGTTGTAGCGAGGATTTTTCTTCTTGGGATACTTGGGTTTATCTTTCTACTGGGCAACTAAGGCTTTGTTGGAGGTACCTGCAGTTTTGATCACTCCAAGTTGTACAAGATTATCTTCCTCTCTAATAAAACCTGCACAAAAGGACTCAAGAGTGGTTTTTTTATAATTTTCCCTAGAGTCTCTCTCATGGCATAAAAGGTATATACAAACATAGAATATGCACTACCTATCTTAGAAAAAATAAGATAGATGTAATGCTCTTCCTCCATTTTTATATTACATTTTTCACATAAAACTCCGAGTTATTTAAACCTATATAGATAGTCTCCAAGGCAAGAAAAATCACTTGGACTCAAGTTCATTAATTGATTTTCTAACTGTTGTGCTTGAATAATATTCATTTTACCAAAATCAGATTCAATCTTTTCCCAAGATTCTTCGGGGTCATCAATTTCTTGAAGGTGGTATCTTAAATTAGGAGAGATGGAAATTTTGATTAGTCCATGTGATTTGTCACTCCTATTAGCCCATTTTTCTTTCTTATCATCATCATTGGGTTCTTTTTCCTTTCCCAAGGTAATCCGGTACAATCCTTTACTTCTTAATAAATCTTCCATATGAGATTTCCATTGGAAGTAGTTGGTGATGGTAAGAAAAAGATTACTTGTAGAAGCCATATTAAATATGCATATAATATTGATTTAAAAACTTAAAATTATGATATGGATGGGAAGATCTCGAAAATTTACGCGGTTTAAAGAAAATGGCACGAAAAACAGACTTCGGATGTGAGAGTTATGCCCTTTTAAAAAAAGGCATAAATGGTAGTTGCTTTATGAAGTGACCCACTTTTATAAAGAGAAGTGGGGATCACTTTTACAATGAAATTACTTTATAACAGAAAGTTTGCATGAAAAATAAATAACTCTAAAATAAAATATTAAATCTACTTATAATGATTCACTTTTATACTTGAAGTGAAATAGACTTTACAATTTTAGCATGAACTTTTTAAAAAAAATGTAAGAAAAGAGAGACTTGAACTCAAGACCTCTTACTTAATAAGGTAAATTTTAACCAAATGATCAAGAAAAGTAGATTGTAATGTTCATAAGGAGGATTGGGGGTGTTTTTGTTGTTGTTTTGGAATATGGCCTTGGAGAGCGTGCTAAAAATAAACTCTTTTTACACAAGAACAAAATTTTGCTTCTCGATGACAACAAGAGTTAGATCTCGGTTAGCTTACCCGGAAGATGCACCTTTTCCTATCTGTTTCTGATTTGCCGAGATCACATAGGGCATGGGGAAAAGAGAATATGAAGATCTAAAAGAGTAGAGATCCGGAAATAAATAATACAAAACCGAAATAAAACCAAAATACTACTCTACAAAAATTAAAAAAATGTGTATTCAAGCTTTGTACCTCCGGATCTGATTGTAATGACCGTATCTTGGGAAAACAGAAACCTTTTCGAGTGAAATGAAAAGTGTTCCTAAATGAAATGCATTCTCTGGATGCAATGGAATAGTCCTCTCATTGGATAAATGTACAAAAATTATAGAAAATGGATATGAGGCAACTCGGCTTCACTATCTCGATCTACAGTAGGAGCGGGTCTTCAAACAGGCTCTGATACCATGTTCGAAAACACAGGTATTCCAATAGAGGATGAACACCTTAAGTAAACACTCAAATAAAAATATAAAATATCAACACACCGATTATTTCACGTGGTAAAACCCCTACGGGGAGACATCCACGGCCCCAGTCAACGCGACCACTTGGAGCAGTTTATTAATGTAAAAGAAAAAGATTACAGAGATATTTTACAAGAGAGTTTCTCACAATCGATCATCGAAAAATGAACCTCCATGCTCTTTAAATAGATATCATGGACCAGTCAGAAGTTAATCCACAGGTCAATGGCCGTTAAGATCGAGGAGAGTATGAACTATCAGATCACTCTATGTCAGGAACATATCGTGACCGTCGGATTTCCTAACTACAAATGCATATTAATGCATACTAAAGAAACACACTAAGAACCACACTTTTACCTAATGACACATTATACCAAGTAGATCTTAACTAACTCCTAAGTGTCTAAATATCCTAACACATAAAACATTATGAAGTGAATTATGTCAATTCCTTTGGTTGTCTGCAACTATTTTTTTTAGTATTCTCACTAGGTTCTTATTAGTTGATTCTGCCACTTTGTTTCCCTGTGGATAATAGGTTGTAGAATATGTAATTATGACTCCTTTTTCTAGAGACAACTCTCTTAATAAGGTGGAATAAAAGTAAGTTGCATTGTCAAAAAAAAGGACGAAAGACATATCGAACCTTGTGATCAGTTGTTGTTCTATGTATTGGATCACCACCTTCTCGTTTACGTGAGTCAGAGGGATGGCCTCTACCCATTTTGTGAAATAATATGTGGCATTCAGTATGTACCTATGTTGTTTTGATGAACTTCGTGTAATTTCTCTTATGATATCTAACCTCCATTGCTCAAAAGTTCTAGAAACGCCCACTGGTTGAAGTGGGACAACTGCTCTCTTCTCCCTCCCTGCATATGTGTGAGCATCTCTTAATACAGTAGGCCAATAATAGCCAGCTCTCATTATTTTATGAGCAATGGTGTTTCCTGTGAAATGTTCACCGGTAGGACTGTCATGGAGCTCTTTCAGAACTTTGTCTGCATCTTCTCATTCGAGACATTTTAAAAGTACCCCATCATAATTAACACAGAAGAGAACATAATTTATGAGGCGATATTGAGCGGATTATAACCTAAGATCTCTCCTTTCCCTAGGGTTTAGGTTTTTCGGGCAAGTCCCATGATGAAAGAGATAAGTCATTTTCTCATACCGAGACTCTTTCCCTTGGGAGACGTATGAATCTTTTCCACACCATAATGCCAATTCATTCTCCCATATGGGTTTGTCATTTACTTGGTCCTAAGATTCGATTGCCAGTTTTGCATAACCCTTGGTCTTTAACTAATTTAGAAGGTTTTATATCTAGATCCAATTCTTTCACTACTTCCATCCAGTTTCCTCTTCTTCCCCCCGTATCCTATTGTGTAAATAGGGATCGGACTGTAGGGTGAGACACTATGACTTTGGTATGGTTCTTGAGGATGTAAGATCTGAAATGTTTTAATGCCTTGTATACCGCATAAGCCTGCTTCTCTATAGTAGGATAATTTAGTTCAACACCTTGGATATTAGTACTCATGAATGACATTTGGGGCCTCATTGTTGTCATCATCCTTCTGAGTTAATACTACGACTAATGGCTAGTCATAGGCAAAAGTATAAAGGAAGATGTTTTTGTTGAAATCGTGGCTTCGCAACACCGAGGCTTGAGATATTGTAGTCTTAATATTTCTGAAACTATTCTTGTGTTCATCATCCCAGTTAAACTTAACATCTTTAAGAATAATTTTTTGTAAGGGTTTGATAGTTTTCACGAAATTGGGGGTGAATTTCGTCACAAAATTGATTTTCCTGAAGAAGGATTGCATAGCCTTTTTGTTGTGAGGTAATGGAAGATGAGATATAGCCTTAATCCTTTCTGGATCTATGTGAATGCCTTCTTGATATATAATGTTTCCCAACAACTTACCTTCCTCGACACCGAAAATAGTTTTCTTAGGGTTTAAGGATATACCATATTTCCTACACCTTTCGAAAATATGGCTTAAATGTTGGATGCGATCTTCTTTGTTATTTGAATACATAGTCACGTCATTAAAGTAGAATAATACACACATGTTGATTAGTCCCTGAAATGATACTTCCCTGGCCCTATAGAAGGTTTCCCCTGCATTGATTAACCCAAAGGGCATGCGTTTATAAGCGAAGGTTTCCCACTTGGTTCATAAGGTAGTTTTCAAGCGGTCTTCTTCTGAAACTAGAACTTGGTTGTAACCTGGGAAACTGTCCAGTAAGGAGAAAATATCAGATCCAAACAGAATCTGTAGGAGTTTCACGATTGGTGGGACTGGGTAGTTGCCCTTTTCTGAAGCTCTATTGAGATTTATGAAATCTACACATAGGTGGATTTCCCCAGAGTTTTTCCTTAGATGCACTAAGTTTGCTACCTAGGCAGAATGTATAACTTGGAATATAATTTTGGCATATAAAATTTTCTTTAACTCTTGAGACATGAGGGGCTCTAGGGATTAGTGGTACTTCTGGAGCTTTTGTTGGAAGCTTTTTACTTCAGGATTTAAACAAATAGTGTGGTGAATGATACAAGTATCATACGTTTTTAGATCTCGGTAGGAATATGTAAAGAGATCTTGATATTGTCTGAAAAGTTTGAGGTAGGCCCTCCTTTCCTCTTTAGATATTGTCCTATCAATTTTAACGTTTTTTGTGTTTTTTGGAGTTCCTAGATTTATAGTTTCATGCATGGGATAGGAACTACCGATCTTCAAATTTTTTTACCCCTCAAACCTTTGCTTTAGGTCTAAAAGGTTTTCTAAATTGGCCATTGCCTTCGTTATCGTTTGAGACTTCGATTTGTTAGTTGGTTAATCTGTCTGAGGATCAGTTTCTGTTGATTGTTCGTGGAATACTTCATCATCAATTCTTTGAAATATTCTTGGTTAGTCAAAATTTTTATGATCTGTTCATCTCCTTGAAAGACCTTCCAATTAGAAATATTGTTAGGCACTGATGGTTTGTAGATAAATTCCACAGTGAACTGAGAGGCCACATAATATTCTAGAGGTGATAGCCTTGAAGCAGTAGTGGCCATAGAATCAACAAGAATGTTCTTTTCTTTGGGAATCATTGTAATGTTGAAAGCTTCAAAATGCTCTATTAACTTGTGCACTTCCTGTTGGTAATTCTTCAGGTGTGGAGTGTTGAAATGTATAGTATTCCTTACTTGTCTAACAATGATTTCATAATCTCTGAAGACTATCAATTATTTAACATTCAAGTCCAAGGATTTATTTAGTCCCTATACTACAGCTTCATATTTGACAGTATTGTTTGTGCATTTGAACTCTAGTCTACAAGACATAAAATGTCATTTACCTTTTGGATCAATGACGATGCACCCTGCCCCATACCGTTCTTCCAATTTAGAGACATCAAAGTATAAGGTCCAAACTTGTGGGAAAAACCTATCAACTCCTGGTTTTTTGTCACTTTCCTCTCAAATCCCTATTTGTTCTGTGATTTCTAACACATGTTCTTGACAGAAGAGGGTTTCCTCTGCCGCCATCAACAATTTATGTTGAAAAATCATTTCAAAGTTTTTGGTAAGGGGAACATCATATGAG
>ML797356.1:125907-138007 GCA_009831015.1 Picea engelmannii
TGCTTAATGAATGGAGTGTTCAGAAATTATTTGGACAAGTTTGTCATAGTCTTCTTGGACGATATCTTGGTGTACTCCAAGACAGAGGAAGAACACGAACAACATCTTAGAATGGTGCTGCAGGTGTTGAGAGAACACCAGCTATATGAAAAACTGAGCAAGTGCTCATTTTACCAAAAGCAGATCCATTACCTGGGACACATTATTTCTGAAAACGGGATCGTTGTGGATCCTGAGAAGGTACAGGCCATTCAAGAATGGCCAGTGCCAAGGAATGTGATAGAAGTTAGATCCTTTATGGGTCTGGTAGGTTATTATAGGAGGTTCATAACCGGATTTTCAAGGATAGCTCACGCTATCACTTCCTTCCAAAAGAAGGAGAAAAAGTTCCAGTGGACTGAAGAATGCGAGAGCAGCTTCCAGCGCTTCAAGTAGCTGCTCACTAGTGCTCCAATCCTAAAGATTGCTGATCCAAATAAGGATTATGTGGTGTGCACAGATGCATGTAAGGAGGGGCTGGGAGGATTTCTCAGCCAAGAAGGAATTGTAGTTTGATATGAATCCTGAAAGCTGAAAGAGCATGAAAAAAATCATGCCAGTCATGATTTAGAGCTGGCAGAAGTTGTCCATGCATTGAGGAAATGGAGACATTACCTCATGGGCAAGAAATTTGAATTAAGAATAGACCATAATGGTCTGAAGTATTTATTTGATCAGCCAACCCTAAATGCCAGGCAAATTAGATGGCTGGAATTTTTGTGCGAATATGACTTTGATATCAGGGTTATCAAAGGGAAAGACAATAAGGTGGTTGATGCACTCAGCAGAAAAGTGCATGAATTACATGCTACAACCATTAGCATGTATAGAACTAAGTTGAAGGACATAATCGTGGTGGCTGCAAGTGTCGATTTGCAGTACAAAAGACTTGTAGCAAAGCTACAGCAGCGTGAGAGACCACAGACCGAGGAAGGTTATACCTTAGGAACTGAGGGTCTACTTATGTATAAAAATAGAGTGTATGTACCCAATGACTAAGAACTGAAGCTGACAATTCTAAAGGAGATGCATAACGTGGCTTATGCTGGACATTCTGGATATCATAAGACTGTGGCAGCAGTCAAAAGCCATTATTTTTGGCCAGGTATGAAGAAAGAAATTGCTGAATACATCGCCGGATGTATGGAATGCCAGAAGGTCAAGGCTGAGCATAGACACCCAGTAGGGTTGTTACAGACTTTACCTATTCCTAAGTGGAAATGGGATGTGGTAACAATAGATTTTATCACATAACTGCCCAGAACAAGCAAGCAACATGATTCAATCATGGTAGTGGTGGACAAGCTTACTAAAGTTGCCCATTTTATTCCACTGAAAACCACCCACAGAGCAACAGATGTTGCTGATATCTTCTTAAAAGATGTTCCACGCTTACATGGAATTCCTAAGACAATTGTGTCTGATAGGGACCCGAAATTCACTTCGAATTTCTGGAAAGGACTGTTCAAAGGATTCGAAATGAATATAAACTTCAGTACAACCTATCATCCCGAGTCTGATGGACAGACAGAGAGAGTAAACAGAGTAATAGAAGACATGCTGAGAATGTATGTGATGGATAAACCATCAAGGTGGGAAGACTACCTGCATTTGGTAGAATTCGCCTACAATAATGGGTATCATACATCTCTGAAGATGACCCCATTCGAAGCACTTTATGGAAGAAAGTGCAACACTCTAGTGAGCTGGGATAATCCAGCTGACAGAGTAGTAGTTGGGCCTAAACTACTCAAAGAGATGGAAGATCAAATGATAAAAATCAAACAGAATTTGAAAGTTTCCCAGGATAGGCAGAAAAGTTACGTTGATAGTAATAGAACCCATAGAGAATTCAAAGTGGGTGACCATGTTTTCCTGAAAGTGAAAACTAACAGGAGTTCCCTGAAATTGGGAAGTTGCACCAAGTTGGCAGCAAGATTTTGTGGGCCATTTGAAATCCTGGAAAGGATTGGGCTAGTTGCATACATGCTTGCATTACCTGCATCTATGACTGTACATAATGTGTTTCATGTTTCACTGCTTAAAAAATATGTACCTGATGCTAATCATGTTATCGATTGGACTGTGATTCAGGTGGAACTAGAAGGTGTCCTGAAAGTACATCCTATATGCATATTGGACAGGAAACACAAACAACTCCAGAATCGAGCTATAGAGCTTGTAAAGGTCCAGTGGACCTGGTACGGTCCTGAGGACGCGACATGGGAGCATGCAGATGTTATGCGGGAAGAGTACCTACATCTTTTCAAAAATTTTGAAGAACTTGCATATGCGATGTAAAGTTACACTGAGGACAACGCAAAAATAAGGGGAGGGGGATTCTAGTGTCCCCAAGGCCGAGCCCCATTACAGATCATGATATATGCAATGAATTAAATGTGTTCTATAGGCTGGTGGGCCAAGTTTTGTATAAGCTGGAAGGCTTATGTGTTTGTTAGGCCAGGAAGCCTAAGTGTGTGAAGGCCAGGAGCCTGTTGTTGTACTTGTATGTATGCAGAACATTTAATAAAATATAAACACCGCCAAGTGTAGACTGACCACGATGAATGAGTGAAGGGGGACTGAGCGTCCACAGAGTGGGCAAGGGAACTAGGGGATGGAAGGTGGGAAAGTGTCTGAGTGTTGAGCCTAGGGGATAAGCCTAGGGGGCTTAGGCCTGGAATAATATTTTAATATTATTTCCAAAAAGTCATGAGCATATTATTTCCAAAAAGAAAGGCGTGTATAGAGAGGCATGTGGATGGAACGCATGCAGTTCCCAGGGTGAAAAATTTCCACCCTGACGCATGAAAATAAAATAGAAAGGAACAACCGTGGGGGGGGGGATCTCTCTCTCTCATTCCATTCGACCCAACTGCCCTGAGGATGAGCGGTGCAAGCCAATCGATAAGAGACCCTATGTATGTTTGATACAGGGAGGAAGCCTGTGTTTTGCGTGGAAGAATCTGTGTACACCCCTGTTTATAGCCGTGGAGTCTGTCTGTGAGAGAAAAACTAGTGTGTGCATTCCCTGAATGAAATGTCCATGTTAATTTCGAGGAAGAGCCTCTGTTTTCTTGGGAAAAGCTGAGTGAGCTTGTGCGTGGAGCTCCTGTTCTGAAATTATGACCATGAGAACATCCTGTGACTTATGAACTAGTTCTTGGGAAGCCTGTGTCCGTTTTCCTTGTGTTTGTTGTGGCACGCAGTTCTGGACGGCGGGAGGCTTGTTGGCCTATGAGAGACTCCCTCCAGGTGAGAGAGTGCGCAGAGGAAGGAGAGAGCTTCTGGAAGGAACCCTGTTGCTACCACAAAGCCCAGAGACTTCCGGTCCGGTCTGTTCCTGTAACCCAAGGTAAGGGAGACTGGCAGCCGAAGGACTGTCCAGGTGACAGAGAAGGTGCACTCTCCTAGGGTGGAATAGGCATGTGGGGAATGAGGGTCTGTGGGTAGTGAGCATGGGAGATTCCTGGGAGCATTCTTCCTAGTGGTTTTGTGTGACTGAATTCCCTGTAACCTCAGCCTGAGTCTGGATTCCTTGCCCTAGGTTGGAGCTCAGTCCCAGCTCAGGGGTGATCCACTGTTGAGTTGATGAGCAGTGCGGTCTACGGCTAAGAGGTTTGTGGGAGGCCTGCATTTAGTTGGTGGAATTCTCCACTGTTACAAGATAAGTATTAAATCATATTTTACCACATTTTATCATAACTGTACTGGATCTGTTATCATGTTTTCTGCTATGTAAATGTATTACTGTTGAAAGCTATGGATTGTTTAATTATAACCATAACGATATGTTTATTCTGAGAATTAAAATGTATTTCTTTGCTTGAATGCATGTGGTTATACAACGCTTTGTATGACTTATGTAAAATTCCATGTACAGAATGGTAACTGAGAGCTTTGAAAGTCTCGGTGGTGAAAAAGGTACACTACAGAAGAAAAACTTGGTCTCAGTTGCAATGTTGGAGGACAAAGGCTATGATGTTGTTTTTAGCAGTGGATTAGCATACCTGTGACATAAAGCAATAGGTCAAGTCAAGAAGATAGGGATTCGAGTTAAGAATCTCTACATGCTGCAGGTAGATGGATGCGGTGCCATGATAGGCAAGGCAGAAATAGTGGTGAGCCAGGATAAGGGTGAATTATGGAACAGGAGATTAGGCCATCTTCATCATGGAGCCTTGAAGATCATGCAACAAATATCTACTGGACTTCCAAGGGGAACAGTTGCTCAGTTAGATCAGTGCAAGGGGTGCACCCTGGGGAAGTATGCAAAGTCCACCTTTCATGAAAAGGAGAACCGTGCTTTGGTAATCCTGGAGAGAGTTCACACAGACGTGTGCAGACCATTCTCAGTTGCTTCAATAAAAAAACACAGGTATTATGTTATTTTTGTTGATGACTTTTCTCGTAAATGTTGGATATTCTTCATGCAGAAGAAGGATCAAACATTCTCAAAGTTCTATGAGTTTAAAGCATTGGTGGAGAAAGAGTCGGGGAAGCAAGTGAAGGCTCTAAGGAGTGATAATGGTGGAGAATACATCTCTAACGAATTCAAAGACTTCTGCAGTAGAGAAGGAATTCGAACAGAACTCATAGCGCCTCATAACCCACAACAAAATGGGGTCGCAGAGAGAAAGAACAGAACTATCGTGGGTGCAACACAAGCAATGTTGCATGATCAGGGCCTACCATTGCATTTGTGGGAAAAAGCATGCAATACTGTGGTTTATGTGTAGAACCATTGTCCTCATAGAGTACTTGGTATGAGTACACCTGAAGAAGCTTTTACTGGTAAGAAACCTGATGTTTCTCATTTTAAATTTTTTGGTTCATCTGTTTATGTGCATGTAAACAAGGAGGCCAGGAAGAAGCTGGAACTGACTGCTGAAGTTGGGATATTTGTGGGGTACAAAGAAACACCCAATAATTATTGTGTGTATTTTCCAAATAGTAAGATTACTGTTATGCGACGAGATATAAAATTCGATGAGGGGAGAGCCATGCGGTTGTGTCTTGAGAGGGTGCTAGACTTGCATGCAGAAGAGGAACTGTTGGTTCCCAAGGATGAGTCTCAAGATGCGGATCAGCCACATGAAGAGGTTCATAGAGTGGAGAAAACCACTCAAGCAGAGCCATCCATCAGAAATGGCAGAAAGCGCACCACGGAAGCTGATAGATTGAGACTAGATGCTGCACAGAATATAGGAGCCCCTATTTCACAGCACACGTAGAGACAGTCTCCTAATCGATTTGCTGGATACATGGCTCTGGATACCATCTTCCTTTCAGGAAGTAGTGCAGGACCCCACTTGGGTTGATGCTATGGTAGAGGAGTATGACTCAATTGTCAAAAACACTGTATGGGATATTGTCCCAAGACCGATTGATAAATCAGTGGTAGGTTCGAGATGGATCTACAAGGTAAAGAAAGCTGTTGAAGGGAGTGTGGAGAAGTACAAGGCCAAGTTTGTGGCCTGGGGCTTCTCATAGATTGAGGGGATAGATTATGGTGAGACCATTGCACCTGTCGCAAGGTACTCTTCCATAAGATCCATCCTTTCACTCTCAGCACAGATGGGCTGGTGCATTCATCAGATGGATGTAAAAACTACGTTCCTCAATGGGATCATTGAGGAAGAAGTGTACATTGATCAGCCAAAAGCTTTTGAGACCTTTGACAGAGAGTCGCATGTGTGCAGACTCAAGAGAGCACTGTATGGGCTGAAGCAAGCACCCTGTGCTTGGTACACTCGGATAGACAGCTATTTTACCGGATTGGGCTTCACCAAAAGTGAAGCGGATGCAAACCTATACCAATTTGTGGTGGAGGGTAAGCTTTTGATCATTGTGCTTTATGTTGATGATTTAATACTTACTGGTGATGAGCATCTGATACACTCATGCAAGGAGGACCTTGCAAAGGAGTTTGAGATGAAGGATTTGCGCCTTCTTCATTATTTCCTTGGTTTGGAAATATGGCAGTGAGATGGTGAACTTTTTGTGTCTCAAGGAAAGTATACAAGAGAGATACTGGGTAAGTTTCACATGGAGGGATGCAAACCCATGGATACTCCTCTTCCAGGAAATTGGAGGAAAGAGGATGCTACTTCTGGAGAGGTAGTGGATGCTACTATCTATCGACAGTTAGTAGGTTCGCTAATGTATTTAGTGAATACAAGGCCGGACATTTGCTATGTAGTTAACCAGCTAAGTCAAGCGATGTTTAAGCCTACCAAACTCTTTTGGAAGGCGGCGAAGCATGTCCTAAGATATCTGAAGGGCACATCTGAGTATGGATTATGGTACAGACAGATGGATGAGGTGAAGTTGCATGGCTTCACAGATGCAGATTGGGCGGGCAGCCCAACGGACAGAAAGAGCACATCAGGGGGGATCTTTAGTATCAGATCGACAATTATTTCTTGGTACAGCAGGAAACAAAGATCTGTGGCACTTAGTTCAGTGGAAGCGGAATACATGGCAGTGAGCCAAGATGCATGTGAGGCTATCTAGATGAGGAAGATCTTGGTTGGTTTTTTTGGTTCTCACTTATATCTGACAGTGATTTATTGTGATAATCAGAGTTGCATTAAACTCTCGATTAATCCTTTGTTTCATGACAGATCTAAGAATATAGATATCTGGTATCATCATCTTAGAGATTGTGTGCAGCGGAAGATCATGTTGCTTCAATGCATTCCTACAGAAGATCAGGATGCAGACATTCTGACGAAGGCGTTCACTAGGAGAAAATTCAAATATCATAGAGACAGGATTGGGGTGAAGGATAATCCCTTTCTTGTTGAGAGGGAGTGTTGAAAAGTCAACAAGAAACATGTGTCTAATTTACTTTTCCCTTAATTAAATTAGACAATAAATATTAATCTATTATCTCATTCATAACTGAGTGATTTGGAATTGTAACAGAATTATAAGTGTAGTTAAGTGAGTTAAGCTTAGTTGTATTAGTGTGAGTTCAGTGAATTAATTATTCATTAATTCACAATTAGTTAACTCGCATGCAACTGAATATTCGCCACGGTTAACTACATGCATGTCATTCCAATGGACACTAGTTGAGATAACAGGTGAAAGGGACAGTTGGCTATCAATTGTGATTTGTTCACACATGCAGTGGATATGCTTATGACCATGTGCAAATGAGGCAATTGCAATTCATTCAATTCATTGTGAGAATTTGGATTGCAGAGTTTGTGCAGAGGAGGCAAGCTGTCTGGACACAGGCATTGGCGCATGTATTTGCTAATTTGTGTATGACAATGTGAGACGATTGTATTGTACAATGAGCTCTTGGATTAGAGTTTTGTATGATATTGTTTCATGATTCATGATATACATAATATATGATAGTGGGGTTTTTATCTTTACACTTTCCCGGTAAAACTTATTGTGTTATGTGTTATTGATATTTCACTTTGTGCTTATGGTTGTGATCGTGGTTTAAATTGCTTCTGCAAAAGTAATAGTAGAAGCGATTCTGTATTTAACAATAGCAAAACTTGTTAGATCAGGAGAATTGCAGGAATACATTAATTTGTATTGAAATTTCTACATGGTATCAGAGCCACGGAGGCCACGGAGTCACGGAAGTGAGGTGCGAACATAATTGCATTCTCGTAGGTCCCGTCTCTAGCAGGGTGTGAAGTCTAGTACTGAACTCTAGGGTGTTTTCAAGAACATAAATTCTCGCACCCTAGACAAAGGCAGGGTGCGAACTTCATTGGAATTCTTGCAGGCAAATACACTAGCAGGGTGCGAACTTCCCTCACACTAACAATGGAGCAAGGTGGGAACTTCCAGGGCATTCTCACAGGTGAATACACTAGCAGGGTGTGAACTTTATAGGCAAGTTCGCAAGCTATACACAGGAAGGGTGCGAACTTCCCTCAGGTTGCTCTCAGGAGGGGTACGAACCTCCTAGGGAAAAGGGAAAGTGAAGGGGTTGAGTTTTGGTTTGGATAACATTCAAATTTGCAAGATTTTCTTGGTGCGGCACTTGATTCAAGATCGAAATGTCTTTCAATGGCTTGAGGTTGGAGTATGCACTCGAGGGCAGCTCTAACTACATTGCTTGGAAGGACAAGATGGAGGCAGTGCTCGAAGACAATGGCTTGAAGGGTTACATTGACGCAGATGTTCCTAAGCCGGCTGTGACAGACACTGCAAATCTTAATGCATGGCAAAAGAAAGTAGCAAAGGCGAGGAGGATTCTGTTGGAGGGAGTACGAGACCACATTGTCTCAAGTATCCATGGGAAAACCACACCATATGTAATGTGGAAGGTTTTGAAAGATTTGTTCCAAAACAGTAGCGACCATAGGAAATTGGCGCTCAAAGATAAACTCAGGAAGATCAAGATGGAGAAAGGCGACACCATTCCAAAATATCTCACGAAGTTTTTCCAATGTCGGGATGATCTTGGAAGTGTGGGAATAACAGTCGCTGCTGATGATTTGGTGAGCTTTGTGCTCCTAGGGCTTCCCAAGAGTTGGCACAGTTATCAAGACTCTGTCAATGGAAGGGAAAAATTGCCAGATTTCGAACGACTATGGTCGGATCTAGTGCAAGAGGAGTTTAGGCGGAACATGAGAGATGGATCTTCATCAAAGCATGATGATGAAGAAGATTGTGCTTTGACTACAAAGGCAAGGAAAGGGAAATGGAAGAAATCCCAATCAAATTCCGAGTCTAAAGTCAAGAAGCTTGATTTGTCCAAAGTGAAGTGTTTTCACTGTCACGAACATGGGCATCTCGCTACTAACTGTCCACAAAAGAAGAAGAACAAGATGGTTGTTGGAGCTGCAACTGGTGAGGCTCTTGTATCACAATTTGAGCTCGACTTCCCTTTGATCGCATGCATGGCATCAAGTGCATCGGGATCGGTGTGGTATTTGGATAGTGGCGCATCCTTCCACATGACGGGAGATAAAGAGTCTTTTATTGACATGGAGGAGAAAGATCTCAGAATGCATATAGAGATGTGCGATGATGGAAAATACAGTGCAACTGGTATTGGTACCATTACCTTTCAGAGAGAGTCAGGTAAGCCATTTCAATTAGAAAATGTTATGCATGTTCCAGGTCTAAAGAAAAACTTGGTCTCAGTCGCAATGTTGGAGGACAAAGGCTATGATGTTGTTTTTAGCAGTGGAATAGCATACATGCGACATAAAGCAACAGGTCAAGTCAAGAAGATAGGGATTTGAGTTAAGAATCTCTACATGCTGCAGGTAGATGGCTGCGGTTCCATGATAGGCAAGGCAGAAATAGTGGTGAGCCAGGATAAGGGCGAATTATGGCACAGGAGATTAGGCCATCTTCATCATGGAGCCTTGAAGATCATGCAGCAAATATCTACTGGACTTCCAAGGGGAACACTTGCTCAGTCATTTCATTGCAAGGGGTGCACCCTGGGGAAGTATGCAAAGTCCACCTTTCATGAAAAGGAGAACCGTGGTTCGGTAATCCTGGAGAGAGTTCACACGGATGTGTGCGGACCATTCTCGGTTGCTTCAATAGAAAAACATAGGTATTATGTTATTTTTGTTGATGACTTTTCTTGTAAATGCTGGATATTCTTCATGCAGAAGAAGGATCAAACATTCTGAAAGTTTTTTGAGTTTAAAGCATTGGTGGAGAAAGAGTCGGGGAAGCAAGTGAAGGCTCTAAGGAGCGATAATGGTGGAGAATACATCTCTAATGAATTCAAAGACTTCTGCAGTAGAGAAGGAATTCGAAGAGAACTCATAGCGCCTCATAACCCACAACAAAATGGGGTTGCGGAGAGAAAGAACAGAACGATCGTGGGTGCAACACGAGCAATGTTGCATGATCAGGGCCTACCATTGCATTTGTGAGCAGAAGCGTGCAATACTGTGGTTTATGTGCAGAACCATTGTCGTCATAGAGTACTTGGCATGAGTACACCTGAAGAAGATTTTACTGGTAAGAAACCTGATGTTTCTCATTTTAAAACTTTTGGTTCATTTGTTTATGTGCATGTAAACAAGGATGCCAGGAAGAAGCTGGAAGTGACTGCTGAAGTTGAGATATTTGTGGGGTACACAGAAACACCCCATAATTATCGTGTGTATTTTCCAAATAGTATGATGACTCTTATGCGACATGATATAAAATTCGATGAGGGGAAAGCCATGCGGTTGTCTCTTGAGAGGGAGCTAGACTTGCATGCAGAAGAGGAATTGTTGGTTCCCAAGGATGAGTCTCAAGATGTGGATCATCCACATGAAGAGGTTCATAGAGTCGAGGAAACCACTCAAGCAGAGACATCCATCAGAAATGGCAGAAAGCACACCACGAAAGTTGATAGATTGAGACTAGATGCTGCACAGAATATAGGAGCCCCTATTTCACAGCGCAGGTAGAGACACTATCCTGATCGATTTGCTGGATACATGGCTCTTATGAGAAAATGTATTGTGACTAAACCATCTTCCTTTCAGGAAGCAGTGCAGGACCCCACTTGGGTTGATGCTATGGTAGAGGAGTATGACTCCATTGTCAAAAACAGTGTATGGGATATTGTCCCAAGACCAATTGATAAATTAGTGGTAGGTTCGAGATGGATCTACAAGGTAAAGAAAGATGTTGATGGGAGTGTGGAGAAGTACAAGGCCAGGTTTGTGGCCCGGGGCTTCTCACAGATTGAGGGGATAGATTATGGTGAGACCTTTGCACCTGTCGCAAGGTACTCTTCCATAAGATCCATCCTTGCACTCTCAACACAGATGGGCTGGTGCATTCATCATATGGATGTAAAAACTATGTTCCTCAATGGGATCATTGAGGAAGAAGTGTACATTGAGAAGCCAGAAGGTTTTGATACCTTTGACAGAGAGTCGCATGTGTGCAGACTCAAGAGATCATTGTATGGGATGAATCAAGCACCCCATGCTTGGTACACTCGGATAGACAACTATTTCACCGGATTGGGCTTCACCAAAAGTGAAGCGGATGCAAACCTATACCAATTTGTGGTGGAGGGTAAGATTTTGATCATTGTGATTTATGTTGATGATTTAATGCTTACTGGTGATGAGCAGCTGATACACTCATGCAAGGAGGACCTTGCAAAGGAGTTTGAGATGAAGGATTTGGGCCTTCTTCATTATTTCCTTGGTTTGGAAATATGGCAGCGAGATGGTGAACTTTTTGTGTCTCAAGGAAAGTATACAAGAGAGATACTGGGTAAGTTTCACATGGAGGGCTGCAAACCCATGGATACTCCTCCTCCAAGAAACTGGAGGAAATAGGATGCTACTTCTGGAGAGGTAGTGGATGCTACTGTCTATCGACAGTTAGTAGGTTCTCTAATGTATTTAGTGAATACGAGGCCGGACATTTGCTATGAGGTTAACTAGCTAAGTCAAGTGATGGTTAAGCCTACCAAACTCTTTTGGAAGGTGGGGAAGCATGTCCTGAGATATCTGAAGGGCACATCTGAGTATGTATTATGGTACAGACAGATGGATGAGGTGAAGTTGCATGGCTTCACGGATGCAAATTGGGCGGGTAGCCCAACGGACAAAAAGAGAACATCAGGGGGGATCTTTAGTATCGGATCGACAGTTGTTTCTTGGTACAGCAGGAAACAGAGATCTGTGGCACTTAGTTCAGTGGAAGAGGAATACATGGCAGCGAGCCAAGCTGCATTTGAGGCTATCTGGATGAGGAAGATCTTGGTTGGTTTGTTTGGTTCTCACGTAGATCCAACAGTGATTTATTGTGATAATCAGAGTTGCATTAAACTCTCGATTAATCATGTGTTTCATGACAGATCTAAGCATATAGATATCCGGTATGATCATCTCAGAGATTGTGTGCAGCGGAAGATCATGTTGCTTCAATACATTCCTACGGAAGATCAGGATGTGGACATTCTGATGAAGGTGCTCACCAGGAGCAAATTCGAATATCATAGAGACAGGATTGGGGTGAAGGATAATCCCTTTCTTGTTGAGAGGGAGTGTTGAAAAGTCAACAAGAAACATGTGTCTAATTTACTTTTCCCTTAATT
>ML797356.1:138057-168170 GCA_009831015.1 Picea engelmannii
AATCCCTTTCTTGTTGAGAGGGAGTGTTGAAAAGTCAACAAGAAACATGTGTCTAATTTACTTTTCCCTTAATTAAATTAGACAATAAATATTAATCTATTATCTCATTCACAACTGAGTGATTTGGAATTGTAACAGAATTATAAGTGTAGTTAAGTGAGTTAAGCTTAGTTGTATTAGTGTGAGTTCAGTGAATTATTTATTCATTAATTCACAATCAGTTAACTCGCATGCAACTGAAGATTCGCCACGGTTAACTACATGCATGTCATTCCAATGGACACCAGTTGAGATAACAGGTGAAAGGGACAGTTAGCTATCAATTGTGATTTGTTCACAAATTCAGTGGATATGCTTATGAGCATGTGCAAATGAGGCAATTGCAATTCATTCGATTCATTGTGAGAATTTGGATTGCAGAGTTTGTGCAGAGGAGGCAAGTTGTCTGGACACAGGAATTGGTGCATGTATTTGCTAATTTGTGTATGACAGTGTGAGACAATTGTATTGTACTGCGATCTCTTGGATTAGAGTTTTGTATGAGATTGTTTCATGATTCATGATATACATAATATATGATAGTGGGGTTTTTAGCTTTACGCTTTCCCGGTAAAACTTATTGTGTTATGTGTTTTTGATATTTCACTTTGTGCTTATGGTTGTGATCGTGGTTTAAATTGCTTCCGCAAAAGTAATAGTAGAAGCAATTATGTATTTAACAATAGCAAAACTTGTTAGATCAAGAGAATCACAGGAATACATTAATTTGTATCGAAATTTCTACAGACTGGAGGAACGGAGATGAAGTTTGGGCTATGGAGCCTGGAATGAACAATGCATTGTCAGAACATTGAACTATCAAGAGGAGAAGGCTAATTAAGGTGATGAGTCTAAGTTTAATAGAAAATTTGCATGGTATTAGAAGAAAAAAAGACACACAACCACATCCGAGCATTATTTAAAATGAATTCAGAGTTGGCTTCAGAAGAAATAAATATAGTCTAAATTGCTAAGTTGAGAGCATCTCAGAGATGAATTCTGGGTTTTATATTCCTCCTATTCAGACAGATGAAAGTGAAATATACGCTTACAAGAAACACATACTATGAAAGAAAACAAGACTCATATCACCACTAGTTACAATCTTTTCACAAATAGTCCAAAATCCATTTCTGCATTTATATATTCATTTTAATCCCAAAATTACAAAAAAAAAAGGTCTTCCTACACAGAGGGTAGGTTCCTCTCCCCACTTTTCTTCCTTGAGATATATATATATAGAGAGAGAGAGGAATTATTTGTAGAATTCGAAATGCTCGGACTTCTGCATATTTCTAAAAATAGAGATAAGTTACAAAAGGGGAATGATTTAAAATAACAGTTACCCATTTTAAAGGGACCGTTTAAGAACATATATATTATCTCTGGGGCCCCTTTCCTCTACTACCAGTTCTCCAAAATTTGTTGAAATGTACTTAAGTTTTATTTGAGGACTCATTTCAACTTAGTGATCTCCTCCTTTAGAGTATCTAACTAGACGGGTTGATCCTCTTCAACATTTTCAGCCATTTTAGATGTGGTTTCTTTCTTCTATCACTTGCTCCGATTTTTCTTAACAACTCCCCTGTTGATGACTAGATCCCTCATAATGGAATTCAGCCTGACATCCAATTTCAAGTCTGTAGTAGGTTCTGTGTGGAATTTAGTCGCTATTATATGCACAATTACCCTCTCCTCCTTACCCATAGGTAAATCTACCATGCTTCCTGAATAACCAGTCTCACTGGATGTAGCTTTGTCCATGTACCTCAATTTTGTGGACACCGAAATGCTTTTACAGAGATCAGAAGGTCAAGCAAATTTGGAGATTACACCCTTTATGGATAAGATGATGCCTCCATACTTTAGAATTGGTAGTTATAGAGTCCCAATGATGAATCATAGACAAACTTACGTACAAGTGCATTTGTTTTCCATGCTCGGCTAATCCAATTCAAATTATTAGCTTTTGTGTTCATTACATGGAGGTGTTCTCCTAACATCATACAACTGTGAAGTACCGAATGAGTGAAACGGGGTGATCTGACTAGCCGTCACCCATCTCATGAGTGGTGGTTTCAGAAAACCTCCTTTCACCCTGAGGTATCTCTGGAGGCGCCACACATCTATTTTAAAAACCACAATGGTTTTCCTGGTCCTCCAAACTATCAAGCTTCTGCGATGATGTAGTTCTTGCTAAATTATTCAGACTTGGTTCTTATCTAAAAGGATTTTTGCAGAGTTAAAAACTTTGAGTTATTAACAGGTAAGAAGTTTGAAGTTTAGTTAAAAGAAAGGAATAAGCAGAAGTACTTAGGGAAAGAGTGTTATGACAAAATATTTCATAAGATGATCCAAAGCCAAGACCACAAAATGTCAAGGTATGAATCTGAGTGCGGCCATAAAATCTTGGGAGGTCGCTACTAGAATTCCTCTGATGTTAGTCAAGTACTCAATGGAATCCGGATAGAGGAATAGATCATGTAGTGAATGAGTTAGTGAAAGTGCATTCACTCCCAAAGAAACCAATATATAGATTAAGCAATACATTGGAGTGAAATTTATTATAATAGGAATTGACTACCTGAATGAAAGTAATCAGATAAAGAAAGAGGCTTATTGCATATTGGATAAGGAGTGCATCATATCCATGGAATAGATATGAAATTAGAATAATGCTTCCCTTATGGTTGTCAGAGTGCGTAGTGGAAGCATGGTATGAAGGGCATTATTTATGAGATGATAGAATTGGATTGTGCAAGGTAGGTTGAAATCAGATTGGTCAAGAAAAGGAATGTAATAGACAAAAAGAAAATCCAAGTACTAATATGATCAGTTAATGAAATGATAAATCAAGTACCTCTAGAAGAAAGTTGGTGTTAACTGTCCTAAGTTACTCAGAAAAGATGACTAGAAATAGAATTGGGTCATGTAGGAGTTGGATCAAAGGGATCCGAAAAATAAATGGATGTTGAAGATCCAAAGTCTATAAGACAACAAGATTGGAATCATAATCCATCCAAGTATGATTTGGGATAGATGGATCCAAGAAATAAACATAAAGTTGAAGCTTAATATTAGTTTAGTATTTGGATGGAAAATAAAAGGCAGCCAAGAGTGTTTTGGCTAGAAAGTGCTCAAATAAGAAATATTCATGCACGGTAATTACAGTGAAGAGCACTTGAAGGTTCAGGAATCCAGGAGAATGGAAGACTTTTGGGATAAACAAGGAAATGTGATACAAGAAGAAATAACTTGTTGCAATTATTGTAGCAGCAAGTATTTTATGTCTTGTTGGGAAAACCATAAAGTGATGATGCTTGCATGTTTGCAAGTGTTGCTAATAATGTTGTTGCATATGGAAGGAAGCAAAAAAAAGTTGGAATGTTGAATTATAAGGCAGATAAATAAGCATGAGAAACTTCTATTTTCATCATCTAATCAGGTATCATTAAAATCGTTTAATGGAAACCCTGCAGGTAAGTATCACTCTTTTGAAAATTATGTTGTATAATTTCCAAAGGGAAATCTAGGTAAGAATTTCCCCAAATTGAATTTTTATACTACGTTGTATGGTATTGTTTAAGTGCATTGACAGGATTAAGTTACCACTAGGTGTGGTAAAGCCTTAGAGAGGCCTATTATAGTTATCAAAGCTTTTGTCTTTTGAATGCACACACTAACATAGTAGAATGTCATGCTAATTTGGTTATGAGACAATAACCACAGAAAATAAAAGATAATAACTTGTTATAGGAATCATGCTAAGAAATCTAGTCATGTATGAGACCAGGACATGGTTGGATATGGTAAGATATGTTTATAGAAAGGTTATGTGCCACACAAATACACAATGAGATTCCTACCTTTAAATAAAACTTGGACTACAACCTTTTTGCTAACACTAATAAACACTACAGAATGGTATTCTTGGTGTAGTGTTCAGGTTGAAAAGGAAGGCATCCAAGTAATTGTGAAGATGATGGAAAGTGTGTGGAGATGTGTCAAGACATTGGCCAGATTTCCAATTTATGGATGGTGAGATCCATGACTTAGATAAAGATCATTCTGAAAATCAATGCAAAGGTGCATTGAATAAATAGGCAGTGAGAGTTGCACTCATACCTAGTAAGTGGAAAAGTTACACTCATACATGATGGAATTATATACTTAAATGCATTTTTTTGAACACATTATGTGAGTGAATGTGTATATGCTTTTGCAGGGAAATAATTATACTAATGGTTGAAATTTTTCTAACTCAAGAAGTTGAGACCATTTCAGGAACTGTTAAACATTACAACAGGAAAGCTGCAAGTGAGGTAGTTCCAAGAATAGTAACTACAGAAAATTTCTGTTCAGAAAATTGAAGAAGCGAACTTACTGTTGTTAATTATGAACATGCATATGCGTAGGATGATGAGTCATTCTATTTTCTTAAAATTTTTTGTAATTGTAATTGAATTTCTAGGTGTAGACAATTCTAAGAATTATTGCATAAGGTGACATGCATGATGAATTATGATATACAAATTTTTTTTGACAATTTGTTGGTTGTATGTAATAGAAATAGAATGTCATACTTGGGAAAAGTCGAATTCCTTATGAAATTAATTTGATTTATAAAATGGAATTTTTATAATGCTCTCTCATGATAATTTCATGTGTTTGATGTAGATGAGATGATAATGATTAAAGTGGGAACTCCGGGAGCCATGGTTCTCTAAGACTTCATGTCCGACCTATACTGGATCCCTAGAATGGAAGTTGAACAACCGATGGAATGTTGGACAGTGAAGGTTCATACTACCTTGGGTTGTACAACCATGTGGGGAAGAGAGACTGGTGGTTGGAGTGATGTTGAGGTTTGGTACCTTGGTCTAGACTATGTTGATATTGATTGTTGTCCATGGTTATCTTGGGAAGCCATTGTCCTAAGGGAGTCATATCCCATTCTTGGGGATGATATGTTGTTGAGAGTTTATCGGCAGTGAGATATAAGGTTGGTTGGAACGTCATGGATCTACATCTAGTTGTTTCTTCAATGAAGTTTAATTGAAGCATATAATAAGGAACAATGAGTTGAATTATTTCCTAAACTAGCTCTATGGAATAGAGCAATTGAGTTCAAGTTGTAGTATAAGTACTAGAATTAGTGCCAGAAAGTAGAGCACCAGATGGGTAATAATCTTATAATAGCTAAATCTTCGATATTTTAAAGAATTTGAATGGTACATGGTATATAATGCACTGAGGATTTTTGAAAATTTTGTTGTATATGTATACATGATACACTGAGAATAGTGCATAAATAAGGGGAGGGGATTGTAATATCCCCAGGTGGAAACACAACTATAAATGTATTAATGTACTTAAGTTGGTGATTTGTTGGATATATTTTGACATGCATCTTCCATGGTGTAGTGCACACATGTACTGTGCAGTAAAATCATGAATTGGGCACATTCGAGGTCACCATGCACAACATATTAAGTGCACGCGATATTGGGTCAGGGAGACTTTATGTATATGTTGTGTTTTATAGGCTGGTGAGCCAGTTATTATAAGATTGGATGCTTATGTTTCTATTAGGCCAGAGAGCCTAGATGTTAAAGGCCACTGCACATACTTTGTATATGTCTCATAATTAATATAAATACATTGTTGTGTGCAGACCGACCATGATAAAAGAGATGGGGGACTAAACTCCACTAGTAAGGGAAAGGGTGGGGCCTAAAAGTTAAGGAAAAGGGCTAAGCCAAGGAGATTTAGCCAAAAAGGAATATTATGTTAATATTTATTTAATTATAAAGTATGGATAATTATTTTATCCTAAGTTCTAAAGTTGCGGACAAGTGGGCCAAAGTAGCTCCCAACATGACAAGTGTCAATTTGGGGACATGCATACATATTGTTGGGACTTAGTTCATTTTCACATTCCCCATCATTCAAAACATCATATTTTCCATTATTTCTTCGATCATTCAACGATGAGCCAACCATGACCATTTTCAATCATGTAGTCAGTTATCCTCCATACTTCCTGTCACTATACTAAGCTTGTATCCATGGCCACAAAGGTTGGTGTAAATGGTGAGATGGGAAGTTGGAATGAAGAGGCGGGTTGTCAGGCCCATGAGAAATTCTCTAGGTGAGAGAATTGTTGGGAACTGACTTCTTGAAGGTGTTGAACTACAACTACGGGGCTCTGAGACTTCCTGTCCGACCTGTTGTTGAAGCCCTGGAAGGGAAGTGGGGCAGCTGAGGGACTATTGAGCAGAGAAGGGGCACACTTCCTTAGTGGGATAGGCATGTGGGGAATGAGATACTGTAAGTTGTTAGTTTGAGTAGGCACATGTGATGGAGTCTTCCTATTTATAATGAGTCATTATCTTGGTTAGGAACCCTTACCCGAGTGGAGTTTAGTCCCAGCTCGGGGGTGACTCACTTTTGAGAGTGATGAACAACATGGTCTAAGGGTGGGAGGTTCATGGAAGGTCTGCACGCAATTGGTGACATTATTACCAAGATAAGTGCCATTTGTGTGATAAAATTACATGTTGCATTATTATTTACGTGTTCAGTTTTATGGGTTTATCTTATGTATGGTTATGACTGTCTGTTTATTTGTGGGTATTTCTTGTATATGTTGCATGTGTATGTTTACGGTGATTTCAATGTTAATCTGTGTATTTATATATATATTTGTATGCCTACATTTTATATATAATTCTTACACAAGAGTTCTTTCTGTGGATATGTTTAAATCACATGAAGATAGAAATTTATGTGGAATAGCTCAGTTTGGATGTTGAGTATGTTACAATATGTCTCGCACAAAGAACGTATGTTTTCTCTGGCATAGCGTGGCCTGACATGGATGGTCGGGGACTTTACAGAATAGTTTTAGAGCTAATTAAAGTGTCTGAGCGGTGTCATTTCCCGGCCTGTGGGTGGCTGGGGATGTTACAACTTTATTTTAACACCCGAATGTCATGCTCTTCTATATCTCTACCTTGCTGAACCATGTTGATATAGTCGACCCTTTCCACGACTTGTTGTGATTTTTCGTACCACCTCTCCATATCCTTGCATGTGGCTAGTTCCATGAGGGTGTCTTCTTGCAACTTATCTATCCTTAAACTGAATAGGTGTCATTCATCTGTAAATTTGTTGTAGGCCTCCTTGGATTCGCTCCTTACGAACACTGCGACCTGTGAGGTGTCCTGGTAATATTTCACTAAGTGGCGCAAATGTTCCAATTCTTTTAGAGAAGCAGAAAACTCCTCTTCATCCCTTTTTTCTCTGTCCAGGGTGGCATCAGTGATTTCCATCCTTGCGCTGATAAGATCGAATGTTTTGGCGTGCTCTATGTTTATCATATTTTACTCCGTGGTGATGAGGATGGAGTGATCCAGAGTGATCCTCCTATTCTTGGTGGTCTTGTGGAAAATGGATTTCATTTTATGGTCATAAGCGATGGCATGTATGTCAGTGACTTCATCCATGAGCTTGGGGATTTGTTGATCTCCCCAGATGAGTGTATTTCCCAGGCTACCGATGGTGTATATTTGTTCAAGACTGGATTCTTGAACTCCTTCCCTCTGTTGTGAAGACCCAAATTTTGTTTGTCTCTCATCGAGGATTTGAGTACCGATTGAAATTGAGGCATCGGGGGTAGGCTCAGTACTTAATTGATTATTGGCCACTGATACATCGATTTCCTGCTCTGGATTTTCTTCCTTTAGTTTTCCCGAGCCTGAGTCGTCCTTCGATGTACCCTCTTGGGTCTTCAGTGCATTAGGTAGATCAGTGTCTAAGACACTCTTGACCTCTTTTTCATTCTGTGGAAGGTCCCAAATTTAAGCTTCAGGATATGGGGAAGGTGTCTTCTCTCGCTCTTTTTCCTCTATGATCTGTACTGTGGTCACCAGGGATACCTCCGGGACCTCTTCATCATCATAGATGTTTATCAATTCTCTTAGGGGTTTTCACGCACTTGCTCTCCCTGATGTTTCGGCTATCTCCAACTGAGTTGAAACACCCATCGGTGACCCAACTTGTGGAGTTGCAGTTTTAGGGTGGTCTGAATTGATGATTTCATCAATGTTTATTAGTTCAGGACTACTTGGGCCTATCTAGAATTCATCTAAGTTAATGACAGGGGACCCCGTCATTCCTATGAGGTATGGGTCATTATGTAGCTGATCAATTATTCACTGCACTTTCTCAATCACGAGAAACCCCCTTTCCCATGTGTCCTGTATCATAGAGAAACCTTTGTCCTTCACCGAAGATGCCAAGGGAAACTCTGCTGCTTCAACCACTATCATTTCTTACCTGGCTTCGAGGGCCTCTTGAGTTGATTTCTCTATGGTTTTCATCTATTCATCTAGGCTCATGGATCTAAACCTGGTCATTTTGGGGTCAACCATCCTTTCCACCACCTCATCCCAGTCGTGGGCATTTTCTGTGAAGACTTCATCTTCAAATGTTTCATGGGCATATGGCCAGCAAGACGACACTTGAGAAGCATGTTTGAAGACTAGACCGTTTGGGTCATTCTTGTGGAATAGGCCAGTCTGGAGCCTGAACTCTAATTGGATCAACCCTTCTTGTTTGGATTGAGCAGTGTCCTTCACCAGGTAGAATCCTACATGGAATCCAAAAGGTATAAACAACCTCTTTTTTTCCTTGACCAGGGTAACTTTGTAAACCTACAGGATGTTATGGTAGCATATCTCTCCCACTATGAGATGGTCAGGGACATGTGCTAGTAGGAGATGTGGCGCTTCAGTGGCCTTGAAAACCCTGATGTAGGTATCACACTCGTCGAAGTACCAGTGGCCTACCTTTGATATCATATTTGTGGACGAAACCGATAGTGTCGAGCATTATTTCTTGAAAAGAATAAAATAAATATATGCAATGAATTCATCGCAGATGAGGGAGTAAGATTTTTTGTACCTGTTTTCCCATAGGATGCTGAAATATACGTGGAGTGGGAGTTCTGCAACGTGCCATCTCAGGCTCGTGCTGGAAAAAATTTGTTTGGCACACATGACATCAAGTAGATATGAAGCCACGTAGAAGGTTGGTGTCTCTCCTTCCTTCGGCGTCTGAGCCTATTGTATGCAGATGCTCAATTGCTTAGAAATGATGGCTCCCCAATTGAAGCCTCTCCCAAAAATGGTCACTCTGTAAGCTAGAGGCATCCATGCCTATGAAAATCTAGAGCAGTCATTCTCTGCATATAATTGGCTTCTCATCTGCGATCGACGATACTTGTCTAGAGAGCCATCATGTACTGTAGTCCAAATCTCTCCTACTGTAGTTGATCTGACAAATACAGTTACTCTTCCTCCTGAGATTCTTTAAAATTTTGAAATTGGAAGAGTTTTAATAATCCAAGGCTACGTTCTTGGGTCCTTACACGAGCCTGACTTTTGGTTTTCATCTTACACTCTCCCTCTTGAGCTTTGGGACTTGAAGCAATTTCAGCTCTGATGTGCACTTACGCTTCTCATCATAGTTATCACTTCTCCCATAGTTCGAGACTTGGACTGTTCTTAGTCTTCTCCACTCTTTGCAGAGACTCTATGCACAATTGCACCATTACTCCCGAGATTTAAATTAGATAGAATCCTAATGTATTCTTCTGTTAATTCCTTCGAATAAATTTTTTTTCCCTCCTGGCACTTAATGCTCATTCTCCTGAGCTTTTCAAACTTGAAGAATTTGATCTCTGTGCGCTTCTTGTACTCAACTATGCCTTCATACGACTTCAGACTTAGAAGATTTTCCAGTAATATTCTTGCACACTCTGTGTGATTTTCCAGTAATCTTCTTGCACACTCTGTGTGCTTGATCAATGAACTCCTTGCATATATTCTCCCTCAAAGATTTTAGTAACTATGGGTTTTTCTTAGATTCCTCAAACACTTTAGAACATGTTGGTTTTATGCACTCCTTGCACCTTCTCGAAGCACTCCTTGTTGAGCTTGCAGAGTCTGTAATAACTCCATGGGTATATTCTCCTTAACACCCATCTCCCTAAACTCAAAATAGAGTTCCTCCTGTGCACACTTGCACCTGCTCAATTCCCTACTGGAAAATCTCTACAGAGTATTCGATAACTCTAGTTGTTCTTTCTCTTGCATAGACTTCCTCCTCCCCTCCAAGATGTTCAGTAACCTTGAGGTTCCACTGTGAGTCTGTGAATGTTCTGGTGTTCCCTCCTACTATATTATCCTATGAAATCGAAGTAGAGTTCAAATATGCACTCCTTACGTTGGATCATAGAGATTTCAACTCCCTGTCACACACTCCTTGAACTTAGCCTAAAGAACCCATAATAATCCAACAAATTCAGAGACAGATAATTCTTTCTATCCATGCGGATGGAAACCTATCATACATCTACAACATACATTCATAACACATAGATAAAATTCATGTACACATAAACACACAAAGTCGTATTCAAGAAAACCTGATGTCTTTTTGTATTAATATGAATGTTTGTTTACAATGGGTGTAGGCTCGGACTGCAACTAAGTAGCAACTCTCTCCTTTCCTTGGCTTACAATGGTTTTTCTCTCAATCTTCAATAGCCTCTATTGGGCATTCATTATTATGATTTATACAAGAGGGGCTCATAGAGATTTCCCTCCAAGATACACTACTGACATCCTATCAAAATCAAGTCTCCTATCTATTGAGGAAAATTACATTAAATTACATCCAATGTCCATCTAGTCTGAATCAGGTCTATCTCCCATAATCCTATCAACCATTAAAGGCCACCTTATCTACAACATGTACAAAGGAATCAACTCAACTCTTCCATCCTTACAACATTTAATTTTCTTTAAATTACATTCGAATTTTAAATTTGAGAGAAAAACGAGAGGGTTGGTGCCTCTTCCCTCCTTGAATGACGCCTTTAAATAGCTGGTGTGTTGTTGAGGTGGAGCGATGCTCCTACATCAGAATCACTATGATGAATTGATGAAAATTTGTTTGGTTGTCTTATATATGGATCCTGAATGTTGAAAATGGTGGAAATGGCTTAAGAAATGCCACAATGGTTATATTTCTTGGACACAATTTTCTCATACTTCTACATATACTTTGAAACAAAGACTTATAATTTGGGATGACTAACCAAGCCTAAAATATATGGCATAGTCAATATTGTTTTCAACACCAATGACATGTCCAATATTGTTTTCAAGGAATGGTTCATTATATGTCTAAAATAAAATATACATGCACAAGTTGTCATCGATCATCCAATTACTTGATTGGAAGCCTCCTAAAGAGCCCTGGAAGCCCAACAATTGGTGAATGATCAAATAAAAAAGACTCCATTTATTCCTTGTTGCTATCTGAATATCCCCCCTCCCTCACCATTCTTTCTCTATTCTCTACACCTCTCAAGATAAAAAAATTAAGTTGGGATAAAATTGTGGAACACCAACGAAAAGGTCTATTGTAAAACTATAATGAGAAATATTTCCCTAGTCATAAATGTAAGGAGAAAAAACTTTATATGTCACTTTCAAGGGATGTTACTACTAACAAATATGAAGGTGTACCCCGAGAGGCCCTTAACTAGGTATAACATCTAGGGGTATACTTGAACCTCCTTATTTGGTGCCTTGAGAGATGGGTTTAGTACCACTATTGGACCACACACATATATCAAAGAGTTATATCACCTAGCACTCCCTTTCCCTTTGAACCCTATAAATATTATCTTGTTTTACTAGTCAAAAAAATTGCTACATAAAGAGAAAGATTCAATTTTTTTTATTTTTGTTAGTAAAGTAATATTCAAGAGGGTGTACCACTATCCTTGGTGTAATATTCCCATATGTAATCACCAATTTAGTGAAGTGTAATGTAATAGGATATATAGCCACATGCCAAGTGATGTGATATATAAACATTATATATTGAAATAATAAAATAAAATCTAACACCCCCTGGAGATGGACATGGATGGAGTATTGGGGGATAAGTTTCCACAAGAGAGGAGATGGTATAAGAGAAGTAAAGGTCTATGAGGGGGGGTCAAAGGGAGATTTATCCATGTGTATTAATCCCAACCCACCTTCCTAAAATTATTATTGTGTATAAGCCTTCTAAATTCCTCTTGAGTGTATCAAAGCCCCAATCATTAAACACATGTAAGAGGTTTTATGTGAAAAGTCACATCCCATAGTTATAAGATCATGGGGACTAACTAAAATCAACATTGGAGAATGTGAGAGTCAACTTGCATGGGAAAAAAGGAAATTTAAATGGGTTTGGTAGGAATATTTACATGTAGTTTTTGGGACAACAAGAGAATAGTAGAGTGTTGGAGCTTGAAGGAAGTCATAGTGGTCGTGTGTGGTAGATTGTTGGAGCTATAAATTCATTAGTAACAAGGTTTTTAGGTGTATAGAGTGATATTATATGTAAAAGATTACCCCCAAAACAAGTGAGATTGTTGTTGTAATATTTTCCTATTGCAGTTGACATCCTTTGAGTCCCCAACAAGAGAGATTCCTAGTCAACCTATGTTGGATCCCTTGAGGGAAATGCCAGTGCCTAAGGGATTATGTGAAATGAAGAGGGATCCATTTATTTGGTTCATGTAGGTTGATGGAGAGAGAGATGGAGGATTGGGATAGTTGTAGAAAAAATCAAATCCTCGAGTCATATTAGGCTATGAGTGGAGAAAATACCGACAACCTTTCTTGTTGATTCATAAACACAACTTAGGGGTGATTTGTTGTTGATATTTTGATAATAAAATATATGGTTGGAAGGAACATCTATCATTTCTATCTGATTGCACATTTGGTTAAAAAGATAAGTGTTTATCTATGTTACATTGTTCATATTTATGGGTTATATTTATTTTTCTTATACTTTGTTCTTAAGTGAATTATATGTTGTTGTGTATATGTATATTTGGATGCATTCATAGAATTAGTAAATGCATGTAATTCCTCAATTCATTGCATTTAATTGTGGGATTTATTTGTTGTGTGCATACTCTGAGTTTGCAAAATTATAAGATGTTGTATGTATGTGTAATAGACTGCATTCATACTTTTCAAAAACAATGGTTAGAGGAATGGGAGTTTTTATAATGTATTCATTTTCTTTAATTGGTATCAATAAAATTTAAAATTTTGGTGAGGTAGTGGTGGGGACATTATAAATTGCCATCAACGCTTCTAGTTCAACATTGGATCTGTATGGGCCAAAGAACAATATGAATTTGGTAAATTAGGTGTTGTAGAGTTTTCATCTACGATGGTTTTGTGTAAATTTGTGATAATAGAGTGAAAATATATAATTTATAGGAATATTTAGGTCAAATTTGCACTCACGACGGTTGAGGGGATGATCAATGGCATTGATATGGAAGTTGTAGAGTTAAACTTTCTCCGAAAGCTTCAATTTTGTGTTTTCATGGTGATTAAGGAGTTAGTAAAAATAAACATCCTATATCACACTTGAAATGGTGATAAAAATCCAAGATTCATTTTGGATCGATTAAAAATTTCAAGTTGGTTGAAGACAAATTTTGGAAAAAAATTAATTATGAAATTTTTGAAAATTATAATTTTTTAGATTTTGTTTTATAAATTTAGTATGGATGATGACGTGGACTATACACGCAATGAATAATGACAAGTTCCATGATAGAATTTCCATGGTGGAAGAATAAAAGCGTCATATAATGGTTTTTATGGATGAACAACCATGATCTCATTTTATTTTAATATTAATGATCCATATTCATCTTAGAATTGGTGAAATACTTGTAAGTTTAAGGGTTCAGCGAAATCTAATGAAGAAATGAACTATTAAAAAATAGTTGATTGTTGATGGAGAGATCGAATATCGATGGAATATTCTAAAGTAGTCACCTGATGAAGAAAATCAGTGATTAGTAATGGACCGAATAGAGTTTGGTGAAATCTGTTGAAGTAGTGACCTTTTAAAAAATCATTCTTTGTCAATGGAGAGATTAGAGTTCTTTGAACTCTTATGAAGTAGTGACCTTTCGATATATCACCTATGGAATAAATCAATGATCATGAATGGACCTATCACATTTCAGTAAATCCTTGTGAAGTATACACTTTTTCAAAATCCATTGATCATCGATGGGGCTATTAGAGTTTGGCGAAATTCTATGAATTAACGACCTTTTCAGAATTTGTCTATTGTTGATGCAAATAAAATTTCTTGAAGGGTTTTAGGGATCAGAAATGAAGGGGGAAATGAATTAAAATAAGAGGATGGAAGAGAGGGATAAGAAGGGAAAGGAACAGAAGAAGAGAAAGGAAGAGAGGAGGAAAGGGAAGGAGAAAATAGAAATGTTTACAAAAAAATGTTTAGAGGAACAAACTCATTTTGGCCATAACATGAGAATTTTAACATAGATTCAGATGAAATTTAATGGGTATGTTTGTAGTGAAGAGGGCTACAAGAGTTCCAATGAAGGCCACTGGCTAATTATACTTCAATTTTTTGAAAAAATCAAATGAGTGACTTTTGAATATTTTGGTCGTGCTCAATAATCGTGGCCCAAATAAAGATGAAATTTTTTTAGGGATTCCATAAATAAGATATGAGGATACACAATGTTTATTATAGTGAAATTATAAATGATTTGGGGTAGAGGAACTCAAACATGGAAAATTCCACTACTCCCATGCACTTTTTGGGGATTTTTGAAAACTTCAAAGGAAAAATAACCCTAGATATGCAATCCATAAGAACATTTTTAGTTGAATTTCTATCTACAAATCAATCTGGAGAAATTTATATTAAGAAATTTTTTCCTAGTTTTTCTCCATCTTAGAGATAGCCAGTTTGGCAAAAAATTCCAAGTTTGGAGAAAATGTAAATTGTTAAGTCATCAATTCCATATTTATATACAATTTTTAGGGAGCATTCAACTTCAAATCCAAAATTTATTATATTCTCACAATCATAAGCCCTATATTCACATGATATATAAAAAAAATTGATTCCTAACTGATTTTCTTCTACATGTGTCTTGATGTAGAAACATTTCCCTTCAATGGTAAGGGGTACTCCATGATGCACGGTCTTGATTAGACTATGCACTGTTTTGTTTAGGAGACCCATTAGGATTATTCTCCGACTTCCATTATTGGGTTTGAGGGGTGATTGGGTGGTCATGAATGTAATGGAAATTTAAATGTAAACTAACTAAGTGTAGGAAAACAAATCTAATCTACCCTATCCTAACTAAGAGCGACCATGGTAATCATTGAGTAGTTATGAATGCAAACAATCCATGCAAATAACCTCTTCTAGGTAGTTATGAAGAAACTACAAGGTTAGACATCACATGCATATAAATAATATAGTGAGATTAGTCTAATTCATGAAATCACATACATAAACAACTCATCATCGTAGGAAAACAGATAAGAAATAGTATACAAAGTTGTAATAACCATTTCAATTTGTATAAGAATAATCTATAAGAAAAAGGACATTCTTAAAACACATGTAAACAACATACAATTTGTTGAAACTAATTTACAACAAGAAACCATCTACAATAATTGTTCTCTTTGATAAAATGGCGATGAGGGATTCTCAATATTAATTCTCAAAGTAATTTTGAATATACAATTCTTGAAGAGCCCCATAAAAATGGGCCTCTTTCTTTACTTATAGTATTTTGAGTAATTGTTTAAAGTGTCTTCTTGGATTCTACAAGTATAAATTATGAGTCTCTTCATCTTATTCCTGTCAAATTTTTTTGACATGTGTTATAATAGGATGAAACTAATGATTGTTGGAAAAAATACAAAATCCAAGGTACTTGTGAGCGGCTTCAAATCTGTTATTTTTTATTTTTCAAGTGTCTTTGTCCCTCGCATGGGATTCCCAAACTGCATGTTGGTCCTCGATTAATATAACTCTGAGAAAAAAGATTTCCTCTAGAGAAGTTTTGTGTGGTGTTGATTTTTTTGTAAGGGTTTCCATATCACGTGTGAGGTTGTCTGTGAATGGTTGGATCATTGTTTGATTCTTGATCGGTTAAACAAGATGCTCCTCCATTAATTCTATTGTCACCTTATTGGATTCCTGTTCATTTTCTTTCCTACTTTTCATGTTCTATTTATTTTCTTCAATGATTTGTTCCATTGTATTGGTTTTCCTAAGTTCTTCAATGGGTGGAATATTCCCTTTGTTTTCTATTTGGACATAGACTGCGAGTGATCTCCTTGTTTCATTTATATCTCTATCCCGAACATGTTGGAATCAATCAAGGGAATCATATTCAATCCATATTTCTAGGGCATGATTCAATTCAGCTAGAGAATCTGAGTCATCAATGATCAATTATTGCATATCATTTAATCCTTATCGAATGGAGATGAACTCGTAATTCTTAGCTTGCACACAACTACGTTGATGTATTATTTATGGAGCCAACTACTACAAAAATTGTTGGTGGGTTTACATATCCATAACATTATCCTCAAACTTTGTCCTTACCATCTCAACACATGCCTTGAACTCTTCAAGGATTCCTATTTATTTATCAGTGTGCTTGAGTTGTTCATCCAAATCTTTAATCCTAGAATCCATTTCATCATTTTGGCACAACAAATTATTTAGGTTTTTTTCTATTTCCACGGTGAAATAAAGGTTGGTAAATGTTATAGAAAGCATAAATTTGCTAATGTTCTTTGTTACCGTAGTCTCTATGATGACTAACAATGGGTTTCTCTGGTAACCAAGACTTCCAATTATGTTGCTATAGAATTATGTTGATAGATTTGTCAAATCTGAGATTTTTAAAGTTAACTAGCTTGCTAGGCCTACAAGGTGTATGGAGCCCTAATCCAGGTTCACCTAATGGGACGTGACTTCTAGTGAGTGGAATTTATAGTAACAACCTTGGGATACTAGTGTCCATAAGATAATAACCATTGTTTAGTGCTTGTTCATCCTTCTTTATTTTCTCTTCTTAAGTTGCTTTAGCTGCAACTTCATCTCTTGTCATTTTCCCTGCTGTTGCCACTTCTACAACTGCCTTTTGAATTGTTTCTCTTGATTTTACCTCAGTTGTTTCTTCTTTATAAATTGTTTCCTTCACCTCTACTTTTTTTGTCATCACTATTGTTGTTCCAATGGATTTTTCTTTGGCCTTGGCTTCCTCTCTATTACGTTTCTTATCAATTGCTTCCTCTTTATTCTTCTGAGGTTTCTCTTTCTTCTTATTTTCTTGTCTTCTGTTGTATCCTCTCCCTCTATTGATTCAAAATGAATTGTCATTTTTGTGGCTATCACTACCACTACTACCTCTTCTTCATCTCTCTTTCTTGCCTCTTCCTAGGATTTTTCTTCATCTAATATCCTTCCCATAGGTTTTCCTTTCCATCTAGAAATAACCTCTTCATAAGTTCAAGCATTGCAATGGACCTCTTCCTCTTCCCAGGTGGATAAAGTGTATTTCTAGTTATGTTTGTGTTATCTACAATATTATTTTACTACTACTGACATATCTAAAATTATCACAAAAAATAACATCAAAATCATCTTTAATCCTTCCAAAACCTTCAAACAATCTTTCATATCCATCAAAGATAAATCTGACCCAATGCATGGATTAGGAGTTTATGAAATTCATTGCTCCTATGGAAAATCATACATTGGCCAAACTGGCACATCCTTCAAAGCTTATCTCAAAGAGCACATACCTAACACAACCCACAATCACATCTCAAAATAAATTATTTATGAATAATATCCCAAATATAAACATTTAATTTATTTTGACCAAACCTAAATCCTTTCCTCAAAAACCTATTACTCATCACACATCATTTGCAAAACTTTGGAAATCGAAAAACATCCAAAAAAATTTAACAATGAACATGGGTATAAACTAAGCCAATCCTGGAAGCCTATCATCCATCACCTTAGGAAACCAACCTAACTTTTTTCTCTTTCCTATATTTTCCCCCTTTCTCCTCTCCCCTCATCTGTTTCCTTAATTTCATTTTTCTAATGTATAACCCCCCTGCATCCCCCACTATGTTACTCTAATTCAATACTTTGATTTTCAGTACTCTGATTTCTTTCACCTTTATTTTGAATTTTCCTCTAAATGTATTCAATTACCACCCCTTAATCACATCATTAGTATCTTACCTATGATTATTAATTATTGATTATTTTAATAAATTTGTTTTTATTTTCCCTTTATACTAGTAATTTAATTAGTTTTATATTCTGTTTATATCATTAATTTAATCCTTTTATCGTACTTGTTATCTAATTATAGCTATGATTTCAAATTTTCCTAGTGCATTAGTTTATCTTTATATTCAATCCATTTTCATCTAAATAAAGGTTTATTTATCCTTAATTAGCATTTGATTAATTAATTTTTATATTATTAATTATTATTAATTAATTAACTTTTAATTCTTCTAGTATCATTAATCTATTCATGGCACAATTCCCTTCTCTCAACTTTTATTTTAATCCCTTAACTCTATAAAATATTTTATATTTTAATTCCCTTAACTCTATTAAATCATTTATGCCTTTTAATATTTAATAATTACAACCAATAATTTTATATATTTAATTATTACAATGACTATTTTCTATCCATGTTTCCCACTATTCTTATTTTTCACCTTTAAATACCTCCTTCCTTGAGTGTTATTTTCAAATAAATCATTTCTTTAATAGTCTCTGGTGATGGGTGGGGTATCCACTGGAAATGTGGGATGATTCATAAACTCCATACATGATTTATTACCCATATATCTCTAACAAAATTATGAGGAACTATGATAAAATGCAGAGTCTAATAGGTGGGGTAGTTGAGAACCACCCCATGGAATATTTTAGAATGATAGCATATAGGTCTCCCTCCTTGCATCAAAACTACTCCGATGACATACCCACATGCATCTATCTCCAGTTTGAAAGGATGTTTCAAGTTATGTACTACATGAACCAGTGCCTCAATGATATTTATTTTCATCTCATCCAATGAATTATGTTGATTCTCCCCCCACTAGAAACTTTTACCACTTGTTGCTATGGTGTGGAGTGGTGTAGATACCATTGGAAATGAAGCTGTAAAATTCCACAAGTATTGTGTTTCCACAAAAAAACTCCTAACTTCAGTGAAATTTGTAGGAACCAACCATTTCTTGACAACATCCATCTTTGTGGAATCTATCTTGATCTCCTCTACACATATTACATGCCCCTCTTGGAGATGTTACACACTCACCTGGGTAATATTTTCCTAAATTTGATAGTCCAATGTTGGGGGCACTTGAATATTTGAGAAAATTCTTTCATGAGAATATTCCACTACAAATTAGGGCACTTCCTACAAAATAGGGCGCCTTCAATTTTTAGTTCAGAGCCAGTTACACCTTAGTCAGACTAGTTGAAGTCACTCATGCATGTAAACCTTAGTTTTATCACCAACATTTTCATGTTCACCACAATTTAATTACCATGAGTGTGTATATCTTATGCATGTGTCCAATAGGGTCAATATCTTTTGATTCCACGTGTTTATCTCACTTCCACATACGTGACTCAATTAAATGATGATTGCATGAATCAATTAAGTAGGACTAGGTCGAAGATTAATTTGGTTTTTGTTAGTGAGTGTCTAGATCTCTCTATATCACTACAATGGTGACTCCACTTAGACATTTATAGTATATCATGTATATTTTACCATTTTACTCAACAATTGATACAATTATTTCATTCTACTCTCTTTTCTTATCTCTTGCAAGCTCTGTTTTATCTTTTTCTACTATCTAGGTTCACTATGAAAACTTCATATGGTATCAGATCCTTGATTTCGAGGATAAAACACAAAATCATTTCAAATTGTAGTTACAGGATAAAGATGTAGTAAAAAATTATGGATTATGCGTCAAAAATACTTCTCATGCCTCATAACTCCTTCGAGTGGAAGCTGAAAATTTTTCATTAGCTAAGATATAAAGGCTTGTACTGAATTAATATAGCAATAGATATTGAGCCAACTTATTCTATCAAGAATAACAAGTACCTCAACCACATGGATGAGGCTTGTGAACTCCTCTATGTGTCTGTGTCCTCCAAGCTTTTGTTTCACATTGAAGCTTGTACCAAAACAAATGTTGAAGATTGAGATGAATTCCTTAGATTCATGGAATTTTGATAAACTCCTAGAATTTTTTACGATGTTCAAGTCCCTCCTCCTTAATATAAAGGGATGCATTGTTGATAAATAAAGTCAAGAAACCTAGTTAATGCTTTCTATTATGGAAAAAATTGGTCTATATTATGTTGTTTGTGTCTCATCTTTCTATACAAACATATTCGTTTCATGATCAACCTAGAAAATGACAACATTATAATAGTTTATTGAATCCCTCATGCATGTGAAAGGAAATATCATTAATATGGGAATAATTTATGGATATTATGCACATTAACTTGTTGTGCATGAGATAAAATGTTGGTGCAATCTAAATACCAAGAAAAAAAGAAAGGCAAAGTTGCATGTACAATGAAATAAGGAAGGGTACTCCACACCTTTTGATGGATCCTCAAGCTTAAAAGGTGGAAAAGGAAAGAAAATAAATACCAAATGTTGTTAGTGCAACCATAGTTAACATCTTGAATCTACATGCATGAAGAAATACATTGATCTAATGTCATAGATACTTCATAAGAACAACCTTATGGATCACATTCCTGAATTTTATTAGAAGAAGTGAGAAGATCAAACCAAAAAAGGTAATATCATGTATCTTAGATTCAGGTGCATCCCACCATATGGAAATAATAGATAATGTTTATCTTCTATTTTTGCATGCATGGGTCGTCCCATCCTGATGGGATATGATAACTCAATTGAGTTCATTGGCAAAGGAAGAGTACAACAACCACACAAATATTAAGAGAAATTCTTACATGTTCCAAAATGCTTTGTGAATATACTATTTTTTTATTAGATAATGCATTCTGGTACAGGAAAAAGGGTGGAGTTTACACATGATTCCATAGCCATGTATGATATGCATGCTAACTCTCTTATTATTGTTGGTGAGGTAAACCACCAATCTCATTTGTATAATTTCAGTAAGTTGATTGGTAAATATGATTCTTCTGTACTACTGACACATGCTGATGTGACTAGTAGATTATGGTATGAAATATTCATCCATCTAAACTTTAAATACATGCAATCATGTAAACAGGAAATGGTCACCATATTTGTAGAAATTTTAATACAAATTATGTATTTCTTGGATTTTTGTGATCTAACAATTATATGCCACTGTTAAATATATAATAGCTTCTACTAAAATTCTTGTGGAATTTAAAACACAATTGCCAATTACAATATCAAGAAGAAATATCAATCACACATAACATAGATGCTTTACTGGGAAAGCATAAATCTAAAAACCCGACTATCATATATTATGTATATATCATGGATCATGAAACAATCTCATACAAAAATCTAATCCCAGAGCTCTCAGTACAATATACAATCGTCTCACACCGTCATACAAAAATTGGCAAATGCATGTGCCAATTTACTGTCTCCAGACAACCTGCCTCCTCTGCACAATCCCTACTAATGGAAATCCCTGCAATGAATGAATCCCTCTTGCCTAGGCTGCACATTCCTCATGGGCACATCCACTGTGTGTGTGGTTGCATGAGTGCACTCACTAATGTCACAATTGATAGTCAAACTGTCCCTTTCACCTGTCATATCAACTGGGTCTCCACTGGATCTGACATTCATGTAGTTAACAATGGTAAATATTCAGTTGCATGTGAGATCACTGATTGTGAATTAATTAATAATTAATTCACTAATATCTCACTAGTGTAAGTTCAGTTACAACTAGTACAACTGATATTAACTCACTTAACTGAGTTAAACTACTTCACAACTCACATAACTACACATATAACTCCATTACAACTTTGAATCACTCAGTTACAACTAATTCGACTTGCATTTCCCACCAATCAACCTTTGAACTCGAATTTCCTATAGCTAATTGATTTTCCACTTCAGTTAACTATTTACAAGTGCTCATTGAGAATAGACTAATATTTTTTGTCCAACTATTATTAATGGATAATAATAGTCGAAATACATCTATAAATAGAATTACATCACCATCGATAAATAGACATCATCTATAAATAGACATCATCTAAAAGTAGACATCATCTATAAATAGAATTTTCTCATCATCTAAAAATAGACTTCCACCTAAAAATAGCTTGAGGCTCCATCCTAGTGTAGGTGCATAATTTTCACTAGGATCTTCTTATTGAATCTCAACACTTCCTCTCAACAAGAAAGGTATTATCCTTCACCCTGATCCTGTCTCTATGGTATTCGAATTTTCTCCTCGTGAGCGCCTTCATCAGAATGTTTGCATCCTAATCTTCTGTAGGAATGTACTAAAGAAACATGATCTTCCTTTGCACACAATCTCTAATATGATGATACCGGATATATATATTCTTAGATCTATCATGAAATACATAATTAATTGAAAGTTTAATGCAACTCTAATTATCACAATGAATCATTGTCCGATCTAAATGAGAACCAAACAAACCAACCAAGATCTTTCTCATCCAGATAGCCTCACATGTAGATTAACTCGGTGCCATGTAGTTCCCTTCCACTGAACTGAGTGCCACAGATCTGTGCTTCCTGTTGTACCAAGAAACATATGTAGATCTGATACTAAAGATCCCCCCTGATGTTCTCTTTCTGTCCATTGGACTGGCCACCCAATCTTCATCTGTGAAGCCATGCAACTACACCTCATCCATCTATTTGTACCATAATCCATACTCACATGTGCCCCTCAGGTATCTCAGGATATGTTTACCCTCTTTCCAAAAGAGCTTGGTAGGCTTAACCATCGCTTGACTCAGCTGGTTAACCGCATAGAAAATGTTTGGTCTCATGTTCACCAGATACATTAGCGAACCCACTAATTGTTGATAGACAATAGCATCCACTACCTCTCCATAAGTAGCATCCTCTTTCTTTCGGTTTTCTGGAAGAGCAGGATCCATGGGTTTGCAGCCCTCCATGTGAAACTTACCAAGTATCTCCCTTGCATACTTTCCTTGATACACAAAACGTTCACCATCTCGTTTCCATATTTCCAATCCAAGGAAATAATGAAGGAAGCCCATATCCTTCATCTCGAACTCCTTTGCAAGGTCATCCTTGAATGAGAGTATCATATTCTCATCACCAGTCAATCTTAAATCATCAACATAAAGAACAATGATTAAAAGCTTACCCTCAACCACTGCATCAACCCAAGTGGGATCATGCACTGCTTCCTGAAAGGAAGATGTTTCAACCACAATACATTTTCTCATGAGAGCCATGTATCCGGTAAATCGATCAGGAGACTCTCTCTGTTGCGCTGTGAAGTAGGGGCTCCTACATTCTGTGTAACATCTAGTCTCAATCTATCAGCTTCTGTGGTGCACTTTCTGCCATTTTTGATGGATGACTTTGCATAAGTAGCTTCCTTCACTCCATGAACCTCCTCATATGACTGATCCACATATTGAGACTCATATTTGGGAACCAACAATTCCTCCTTTGCATGCAAGTCTAGCTCCCTCTCAAGTGACAAGCACATGGATTTCCCCTCATCAAATTTTATATCCTGTCGCATAACAATCATCTTACTGTTAGGAAAATACACACGATAATTATGGGGTGTTTCTGTGTACCCCATAAATATCCCAACTTCAGCAGTTTGCTCCAAATTCTTCTTGGCATTCTTGGTCACATGCACATAAACATATGAGCCAAAAATCTTAAAATGAGAAACATCGGGTTTCTTACAAGTGAAATATTCTTCAGGTGTACTCATGAAAAGTACTCTATGAGGACAATGATTTTTCACATAAACTGCATTATTGCATGCTTCCTCCCACAAATGAATTGGTAGGCCCTCATCATGCAACATCGCTCATGATGCACCCATGATCATTCTGTGCTTCCTCTCCACGACCCCATTTTGTTGTGGGTTATGAGGCGTTATGAGTTCTCTTTGAATTCCTTCTTTTCTACATAGGTATTTGAATTCATTAGAGATGTATTCTCCACCATTATCTCTCCTCAGAGCCTTCACTTGTTTCCCTGACTCTTTCTCCACCAATGCTTTAAACTCATAGAACTTTGAGAATGTTTGATCCTTATTTTGCATGAAGAATATCCAACATTTACGAGAAAAGTCATCAACAAAAATAACATAATACTTATGTTTTGTTGTTGAAGAAATCGATAATGGTCCACACATGTCTGTGTGAACTCTCTCCAGGATCACCGAAGCACGGTTCTCCTTTTCATGAAAGGTGGACTTCGCATACTTCCCCATGGTGCAACCCTTTCACTGATCTAAAGGAGCAAGTGTTCCCATTGGAAGTCCAAGAGATATTTGTTGCATGACTTTCAAGGCTCCATGATGAAGATGGCCCAATCGCCTGTGCCATAATTCACCCTCATCTTGGCTCACCATTTTTTCTACCTTTTCCATCATGGAAGTGCAACCATCTACCTCCAACTTGTAGATATTCTTAACTCAAATCCCTATCTTCTTGACTTGACCCGTTGTTTTATGTCGCAAAAAATATTTTCCATCGCTGAAAAAAACGTCATAGCCTTTATCCTCCAACATTGCAACTGAGACCAAGTTTTTATTTAGACCTATAACATGCATAAAATCTTTCAATTAAAATGGTTTACCCGACTCCCTCTGAAAGGTAATGTTACCAATGCCAGTCTCATTCTGTCTGTTGGATTACTGAGAGAGGGGGTGAATAAGTAATAACGTAATATTAATCCTTTTTATTCAAATGTTATATCAATGTAGAATTATTATCCAATAATGAGCAGTAATAAATAAACAATCACACACATACATAGTACACCAGTGTTTTACGTGGAAACCCAAACCAGGAGAAAACCACAGAACTCTTTTTCTTATATGTCTTGAAGAATTACATTCATTGGAAGCAACAAATTCCTTTGTTTTCAAGTTGCAACTGGAAGGAGGCTCCAACCCCCTAGTTTCTCAGGCTACAACTTGAGTGAAGATCCAACTCCCCAAATCTCCGGCTACAACCAGAAGGAGGATACAAACCCTAATGTTCTCTGGCTACAACTCGAAGGTGGCTACAACCACCTATCCTTGCCCCATCCTGCCACCCTGAAGTAGAAGTAGAATGATGGAACCACTGTCACACTATCACTGTGAGATATACCACTGTAAACCTGTACCAATAAATTTGAACCATGCATCAACCATGCATCAACCTGTACCTCAACCTATAATCAACCTGTACCACAAAAAAGTGCATGAACCATGCACCAAACTGTAATCAACATGTACCATAAACAAGTGCATGAACCATGCACTAACATGTAATCAACCTGTACCATAAACAAGTGCATCAACCATGCACCAACCTGTAATCAACCTGTACCATAAACAAGTGCATCCAACCATGTTCCAAGTATGTACCAATCATGTGTCAACTACTCATCAACTACTTGTCTCAACCATGTACGAAACATGTACCTCAATCAAAAGCCCTCATCAATTTCATCATACAAATCTGATTTGTAGCTATCTAATAGACCTTTTGTATATGATCACATTCCAACAAACCTTCCTTAACTTTAAAAACAAGAGACTAGCATTTTCATCAAACTTTTGTTTAGTCTCACATGCCTAGTTTTGGATTAGTCAACAACCCTAACTTGAAGTAATCATAACTTTGAACCTGTAAGGTATAAAAATCTAAAAATGATACACAATGTTCTTCAGTGTGCTTTATGCAATTCCTCCAAGTGGCACTACTTTTAACCTCTCATAAAAGGATTTATAGCAAAAATGACATACCTTGTTGAATTCTAGCTTATTCTAGAGAGCGACCTTGTAGAGCGTTCCCCGCACAAAATATTTGATGAAATTACCTAAAACGGTTACAAAACCTACTACAGACAGTACCCTAACCAACACAATTGGTCACACTAAATTTTGATCTATTATGAAGAATTTATGACATTTTTTCCCGAAACACCTGAGTTTGACTAGTTTCAGGACTGACCACAAAACCTATTTTCCACAGAGTGTAACTCCCAAAGTAAAACGACCCAAAAGATGAATTTTTAACCACGGATACTTGGATATGTTTTCTCACTTTCATAGAAATTTTAGGATCTTAATCATTATAGAAAAAAAGTTATATAGAAAATGGTGAGATGACCTAAAAATAACATACCTTAGAAAGCACCATCAAAAGAATTTATCCTTCCTTGCATTTCGGCCTTCTTTTCTTCACTTTCCTTAGAATTTCGGCTTAGATATCATTTGTATACCTCAGAAACCTATAGATATTCAATATTCTAAAGTGTGTTTCAAATGAGAGAGCCTTGCCTCTTATTTATACTCTCCAAGTAGCTTCCTTAAAAACATCTTCTAGGTCACTTGGCCCCACTTTCCTTATTTTAGGGTTGGGTACACTTCTAATTTCTCCATTAAAATTATTATTGAAACAATTTATTTTGTATTCACTTTGAATTATAATACACTCATCACTTCACTTTATTATTTACCTTTTAAAATCTCTTAAACCACTTTTATTACTTTGACCTTTTGGGGTTTCTAGATGACATATGAGGGTCCTCCAACTTCGTAAGGCAATAACTCTCAAACCATGAGGAGTTATGTGATGTTATACATACCACCAGAAATGGAATGACATGCACTATCCATATAGAATAGTATTATCTGAAAAATATATCATAACTCATACCATTAACCATCAAACAAACTTGGGTCCATTACCCAAACCTGTGGTCTCCAACTTCTCATGGCCATAACTCTCTAACCGTGAGGAATTATGTGACGTTCCACATACCACCAAAAATGAAATGATAAGAACTATCCATATAGGATATTTTCCTTGACAAATTCACTTTCCTTCATCTCATTATTCAATAATTAAGCAGTGTTTCTCTTACTCCCCAAAGCGTCTTCCCGTGAGGGCTTTCACCATAAGGGGACCACTTTGGAGTTTATCCATATTTACTTCTTATAAACCATGAAAAAAAAATAATGAGTCATATTTACATCACACACTATTGGGTCCATTTCCCAAACCTTTTTTCTATGAGTATTTCTTCAATGGTTGACATCAATGAAAATCAACCTTAATCAACAATCTCTCCCTGTGGCATTGACGACAACACTCTGATGCAACACTGAAATCATATCACTCATGCTCCCCCTAAAACCATGCCTCTGTCATCTGCATCTGATAAATATGATCCTCTTGGAACCATGCCTCTGTCCTCTGTATCTAATAAATCTCTCCCCCTTTGTCATCAATGGCAAAAGTATCTTTCCATCTGGCGCTGCTCCCCCTGACAAACTGTGCTCTTATGGTGCTTCCTCGTGTACATATAAGACATATAGGATAAGCATTCAAAAATAATTCATTTTTGGAGTAGAAATAACTCAAAGTCTTTGGTGAAGATATTCAAAGGTTTCCCGTGGAAGTGGTTTTGTAAAGATGTCTGCCACTTGTTCTTTTGTGCCCACATACTCAACTTTGATGTTCTTTTCTGCAACCTGTTCCCGTAGAAAGTGATACTTGATTGGAATATGCTTGGTATTGGAGTGCATCACCAGGTTTTTTGAGATACTGATGGCACTTGTATTATCACAATATATTGGAATGGGCTCATTATACTCAGCCTATATATTTGTCAAAGTTTGTTTCATCCAAAGAACCTGTGTACAACATGTTGCTGCTACAATATACTCTGCCTCGGCTGTAGATAGAGATACTGATGATTGTTTCTTTCTTAGCCATGATACCAAAAGCTCACCTAAGTATAACACTGCTCCACTGGTGCTTCATCAGCCATCAATACAGCCTGCCTAATCTGCATCTGTGTAGGCCATAACTGATAGATCTTTTCCTTTTGGATACCATAATCCAAACTCTTTTGTTCCTTTGAGATATCTGGAGATCCTCTTTACTGCTAATACATGTGATTCCTTTGGTGCTACTTGAAATCATGCCACCTGTCCAACTGCTTGCATTACATCTGGTCTGGATGCTATCACATATAGTAGGTTACCAATCATTGACCTATATTGCCTCTGATCTGTAGACTTTGAATCATCATCTTTGCTCAACTTACAACTGGTTTGCATGGGAGTGATAACTAGTTTGCAATCTTCCATTCCGAACCTCTTTAGCATTTCTCTGATATACTTGGTTTGAGAAATAAAAATTCCTTGGTTGTTGTGACGTATCTGAAGTCCCAGAAAGAAGGATAGTTCTCCAAGTAATGATATTTCAAATTCACTCTGCATGTCTTTTGCAAATTTTTGACTTAACCTGTCATCATCACTACCAAAAATAATATCATCAACATAAACTTCAATTAATAAAATATTACCTTGACTTACCTTGATGTAGGGGTTGTTGTCTGCACTTCCTTTTCTGAATCCTGCCTATTGCAGATTCTTATCCAGTCTGGAGTACCATGCTCTAGGAGCCTGTTTTAGACCATACAAGGCCTTCTTTAATTTACACACATAGTCTGTGTTCTCTGACAACTAAAATCCTTCTGGTTGTTCAATGTAGACTTCTTCTTCAAGTTCCCCGTTCAGAAAAGATGATTTTACGTCCATTTGATATACTTTAACATTTTTAGAGCATGCATAAGCTAAAAGCAAACAGATTGCTTCCATTTTGGCAACTGGGGCATATGTCTCTTCAAATTTGATTCCTTCAATCTATGCATATCCTTTACATACCAATCTAGCTTTGTTCATTGTAACCTGTCCATCTTCATTCAATTTATTCCTGAAAACCCATTTTGTGCCAATCACATTCTTATTCTTTGGTCTTGGAACCAATTTCCAAGTGTCATTTTTCTCTATTTGATCCAATTCTTCATCGATGGCCTTATTCCAAAATTCATCCTTGCTGGCTTCTTCAAAACAGTTTGGTTCAATTGTAGATAAGAGTACTAGGTGTGTTTGTTCTGGTGAACGGATTTTTCTTCTAGTCTCAACTCCTGCATCTTTGTTTCCAATAATCTGATATGAAGGATGATTCTTCTGTACTCATTTGCTAGGTGTCTTTGGAGTTACTTGCTTAGTTTGCTCTTCTACTTCTGTCGGATTCTCTTCATCTTCATCTTCCTCTTCCTCTTCTTCTTCTTTTTCATCTTCTTCTTCAAAAAGTTGTTCCATTGATTTGTTTTCTTCTTTCTTTGATTTTGGTTTGCTTGTTTCATCAATTGTTACATTGATGCTTTCCACAACTTTGTTTGATCTTAGATTGTAACACTTGTATGCTTTCCTTGTACTTGAGTAGCCAACAAGTATTCTTTTGTCCACACGAGAGTCAAACTTTCCCATTCTGCCATCTTCTCTTTTGATGTAGCATTTGCTTCCAAAAACTTTGAAGTGCTTCACATTTGCTGGTCTTCCTTTCCATAGCTCGTATGGAGTTTTATCAGTGTTGTTTCTGAGCATTACTCTATTTTGAATGTGAACTGTTGTATGCACTGCATGTGTCCAAAAAATATCTGTCAATTTTGAATCCATTATCATTGTTCGAGCCATTTCTTGTATTGTTCTATTCTTTCTTTCAACAACTCCACTCTGTTGAGGTGTCCTAGCGACGAAGAATTGCCTTTTTATTTCATGATTGCTGCAGTAGTCCATAAATTTATTTGAGGTGAATTCTCCTCCATTAGCCGATCTTAAGCATTTGATTCTTGAATCCATCTCATTTTCAACCATTTCCTTGTAGATCTTGAAATTTTCAAAAGCTTCTGATTTGTTCTTGAGAAAGCAAATTGCAGTCATTCTTGTATAATCATCAAGTAATAACATAAAGTATCTCTCACCTTTTAAACCTTTTGTTGT
>ML797356.1:189696-225381 GCA_009831015.1 Picea engelmannii
TAATTAATAATTAATTCACTAATCTCTCACTAGTATAAGTTCAGTTACAACTAGTACAACTAAGCTTAACTCACTTAACTGAGTTAAAATACTTCACAACTCACATAACTACACATATAACTCTGTTACAACTTTGAATCACTCAGTTACAACTAATTTGACTTGCATGTCCCACGAGTAAATCTTTGAACTTGAATTTCCTATAGCTAACTGATTTGCCACTTCAGTTAACTATTTCCAAGTGCTCATTGAGAATAGACTAATATTTATTGTCCAACTATTATTAAGGGATAATAATAGTCAAGATACATCTATAAATAGAATTCGCTCACCATTTATAAATAGAATTTTCTCATCATCTAAAAATAGACCTCCACCTAAAAATAGCCTGAGGCTCCATCCTAGTGTAGGTGCATAATTTTCACAAGGATCTTCTTCTTGAATCTCAACAATATTTCCCAAAATAGATTTTTCTGAAGGAGTTTGCCAAGGATGTGTTGTTAGAAAACATCCCCATGAGAATGTTTAGAAAGGGAAGGCATGGAAGGCCTCCTCTCCTTTGGAGCTCATCCACAGTGATCTGATGTGACCCTTTCCTCATCCATCCATCAATAAAGAAAGGTGAGTGCTTACATTTATTAATGATTTCTCACAATACAATTAGGTGTATGTTCTCAGGAAAAAGTGAGGTTTTTTATCATCTCAAAGGCTTTAAAAAACATTCAAAGACTTATTCTGGGAGAAAGATAAAAATCCTCCACATATACAATTTGGGGTAATATAGTAAATGAAATGTCTAGTGTATTTTTTTAGAGAAACGTGTATAATTGCAACACACAATTCCTTACACTCTACAACATAATAGAGTATTAGAGAGGAAGAATAGATCCCTCAAGGAGATGGTCACTTACATGTTGCATGCAAGATATCTACAACCCAAACTCTTCTTCGAAGAATTTAACTATACCAACCACATTAACAACAAATATCCTCATAGATATGTCAAGGACTAGACTCCATATGAGGCACGGAGTGGTAGAAAACAAGAATTCACCCACTTATAAATATTTGGATCATGATCATGGGACTGTGTACCCCATGAAAAGAGGAAATAATTTCATCTGCAAAGTACCACATACATATTCATGGCATATATTGATGGTGTGCAGGGTTATCGATTACTTGATCACTCTATGGATAGGATCATCATTGAGCACATTTTTCAGTTTGAAGAGAGTCCCTTCCATGCACCATTGGATCCATATGCAGAGATATCAATACCACTCCTTGCACGAGACATCAATGATGATGATTCCACTCACTCAGACCATAGTTCATAACTAATCTCTTAATATTGTTTGGAATATTTTGAGCATGTAGATACTAAGTATCCCCATATGTACAAGTGGGAACATACCACCCTACATGTAACAAGATATCTTGTGGGGCATCCACGAGATTACAGGAGCATGAGGTCCCAGTTTGAGGATCCTCCTCATGCACTCAAAATTACCAAACCAGTGATCCCCATGCATTTCTATATGGTTCTATATTAATACATGTAGACTTAGACATAGGTTGTGTGGAATCCTTTATGGGAAGATGCTATATAGGAGGAGTACAAATATATACTTGAGAACCAATCTTGGGATATTATTCTACTTAATTCATACAAGAATCTTGTATCATCCCCAACCTCGAGCTGGGCTATGACACATGGAATTTTTCTCCTATGGAATCAATTTAATTTACTGATAATTTCAACTTGTTAGGATACTTCTCTATCTCACTGAAACCCAATAGATCTCTGATATGAAGTAAGGATAGTTTCTAGGTGCATGTAAGAGCCACATGAGCTACTCTAAAAGGCTTCCAAGACATCGTTAGATATGTTCAGGGAACCACAAGTTATGGGATCCACTATGTAGAAGGTTGTGCATTGGATATCAAGGGATTCACCGATTTTGATTGGGATAATTATAACACAAATTACAAGTTCACTTCTGGGTATGTTTTTAGTTTGGGTTCCAGTCCCATCTTTTCATCAAAAAAAAATTAGTAAGTTATTTCTCTATTGTCATCAAAATTCAAGTATAGAGGAGAATTCAACATTATTATTCCAGAACATCAGTTTCAAAACTTCTTCATTGAGCTTGACTTCAATTTTATTATCTGGATGTCATTTGGTGTGATAATTAGAGTAATACCAAGTTCTACATATACCTAGAGAAGCAACAATGGACCAAACACATCGAGATCCATATGCATTACATCAGAGAGACGGTACATGAAAATATCATCGATTTTCACTACTTTGCATCCATTGAATAGGCTGGAGACACCTTCACCAAGAAATTCAATGAGCCTAAGTTCCACTTCCTATGTGATCATCTTGGAGTGAGAGACACAATTTCTTAGCAACTTCTTTTGTTCCTTCTTAATTTTTGATGCATTGTACTTTGAGGGGGTATTTTTCCCATGATGTTTTCCCTCTTTCGTCTATTTTTTCCATGTTCCACTCTTAGATGCATTGTACGATGGGTACCTAACATGGTAGATTTTTAAAATACCCATTCATCATGTACATCCTAGTAGTGTTCAGGGGGGTGTTGGAGATATTATATACTCACCTAAGTAATTATTTTCCTAAGTTTGATATTCCAATGTTGAGGGTGCTTCAATAAATGAGAATATTCTTTCTTGAGAATATTCTCTGACAAATTAGGGTGCTTTGTAAAAAATAGAGAATCTTTCCTCTTCATTTCAAAGTCAGTTACACCTCAACTAGACTAGTGGTAATCACTCATCAATAAAAGGAAAATACCCTCTAGGAAAGGTTATAGAGGAGAGTTTTAGTGTTACAAAATTGATGAAAAGTTTCAAAAAAACATTTGTGAAAACATCTATTTTTTGTAGCAGATGTTTTTGCCAAGATTATAACGAAACTCCATTATAACTAAAAAAAAAATCGGGCGGGCGGGGGTTGTAGTATATTTTTTTCTAGTTGGTGTGTTTGATGGTATATACGCACTGGTGTCTTCCCAAACACAAATAAATGGTCCCTACATTACACCAAAATCACCGAGCGAGTCCTAAAATATTGGGGCATCAGTGTGTTTCTACAAAATAACGCACCAATGCTTTAATTAAAAGAATGCATCGGTTGAATATATGATACCAAGTACCAATGTTTTCTCTAGCTTAAAGCACTCATGCTTACATTTACAATAAAGCACCAGGGATGTCAAAAAAATATTGGGGCACCGATGCTCTTATAAGTAATAATTCATCGGTGCCTTAATAAGAATAAGGCACTGGGAGAATCTATGATACTATCATTGGTGTGTTAAAAACAAACAATACTGATGACTGATATTCAAAATGCACTGAGGTTGAAGCATGATACAAAAGCATCGGCTCGTTTATTAATTAAATACATTGATAAAGGTTTTCTATTATTATAATTGTTGGTTAAAATAGTATTAAGATTGGTGTTGGTTCCTTTTATATCTTCACCGATGCAAATTTAATTACGGCACCAGTGCGTTTTATCTTGAAACACATTGATTTTTTTTATCATTAAACACATTGTTTGTCATCTTTTGTTTCTAGAAACACCAACATGTGATAGTGCACAATTATTGTTATTTTTTAATTCCATTTATTATCAAAAAATTCACATATATCTTATAATAGTATTCATATAAATTAAATTTTGATTAGTGCATTTGGATATGATGTTTTTATTATTTTTTATATCATCATATTTTTCATCTCTTCATTATAATATTTAATCATCAATAAACTTAATCATAGATGTAACATTTACAAAGAACATTGTAGAATGCAATAGAATAAAATAAAAACTATTTTATTATACATGAATAATAGACTCTTTTTCATACAAAATTGTTAGACACTTATTGCTAACCCCTTTTCTTTCAATTGGGACACTATGACCAATACATTAAACAAAACGTCTAATTTTTAGAGACAATTATTTCAAAAAATACAAGAACTTGCATTGATATCCAAATATATTGATCATCATTCTTCATTGGAATTGTTGTCAGTGCTCGAGCTACTTCTATGTCTTGGGTTATTTGGTTGAATGTTTTGTTGATTGTATTGTCTATTTTCCTCTTCTTCAAATGATTCCATCTACAAAAATAAAAATAAAGTGTAATGAGTGTATCTACATTGGCGAGAATAATGAAAATTGAAATAAATAATATACATGAATGTAAATTGAAAAACAACATACCATAGCAAGAATTGAGTCTTGAATGATACACATTTTTTCAAAACCAAATCTCATGCCTTATGTCAACAACTCGTATGTTGACACATTTCCATACTTTGTTTCCTGCAAGTTTTATACCCCATAATAAATCATAGATTTAATATAAAAAAAATTGTTTGTTCCAATAATTATAAAATGAGAGAAGTAAAACAACATAAGATACTTATGAATTCCACAATTAATTTTTGATATGCTAACTTATACTCACAAACCTTACTTAACACAATGTGAATAAATTCTTGCGATTGCTATTCTTTGTATGTTAGCATCTATTTGAGGACATTGAAGGATGGATGTTGTAAAAAAAATTAAAATATACAAAAAATAAATCTTAAGTTAATGTTATAAGGAAATAATAATTACTCACAAACTTTGCTATCAACCATTTTCTTTCTTGTCATCATGTTTTGGGTTTAATGCTGAATTCTTTATTTATATGTACCTAATAGAAAATTTCAACAATTTCATACATCTAAATCACATTGTTGTTGATATGGCTCCTCGTGTGATGCAATTATGTCCATTTATTTTACCATCTCCTTGTACACTTTTTTAGACATTCCTATAGGCATATTTTGGATGTCAGGTCGTTGATCCTTTGAGATTTTCATAATCTTCCTGAAAAAAGTAACATGAAAATAAAATATTTTTATATTGATATATGAAAACTACATATAACAAAATTGATATTAATAAATGAATGATTTCTTGTAATATATACAGATTCTAGAAAACTATTTTTAGCAATATTACTTTTGACTGATTCTTTTTTGTTGTTGTATGTCTTTTCTATTGCAAGTATGATAGGTTTCAATGACCATTTCTCTGGAAATGTAACATACCACTCTTGCGCGCACCGAGCGAACTTATTCTTTGAGGATGCTTTCTTGCAAGTGATACGGATCATTATACTATTGGGCATTTCATTATGATTATGAGGGATTATGGATATGATGACATGTATTTTGATGCATTGACATAGACATGTGCTATTGACTCTGTTCTCCTGAGTGTGCCAGATTTTGGACCTCGAGGATGTAGAGGCATCAATGAAACACTTGGACTCCTGACCGTGTTAGGGAGTGGAAAATTGGGGTTTGATTGTTGTATATATGACCTATGTGCATCTGATTAGATGTTATGATTATGGATTTTATTTTTGACATGATTTGTTGATGATGTAGGCTGACAATAGCTTGCCGACCAGACTCACATGTGGAGTAGAGGGGTCATGCATGACTACTAGAGACTTTGAGGGAGAGGTGTGGACAACAACACTGCCACAGCCTACTAGCACTCATGTTGTAGTTCGAACTGTAGGTTAACGATTACCTATTTCATGAAGACCCATGATGTCATGAGGGCAGACAGCGACAGTCGCTCATGATGATTCTAAGGGGCATGCAATAAGGAAGGGGACTTATTCCTTAGAGGCCCTTAGTCTCCCACAAGATCACCTGATGGAGTATTGACTCTGAGGGTTTTAATATCTACCAAGTTAGTCAAGAGGCGAGTGGAGCCCTTGGAGCATGTAGTGCGTCCTAAAGGGCACGTCGTGGAAGAAAAAATAAATGAGGCGAGGGGCACCCTTGGAGCACGTAGTGCATTTCAAATGGCACATCGGCCAAGGGAAACAAAATGAGGTGAGTGGTACCCTAGGAGCACCTAGTGCTTCCTCAAGGGCACGTCATGTTGTTAACTAATAAGTGAATAAACATAGATGGCCTTAGAACGAATAATTTGATAAGAAAGATTCAAAAACAATTTCCCTAATAAAATGTCGCCCGACCTAGGAAAATAAAATCTAGGTCTAAGTGACACTTGTGGCAGAAAATAACAACAACAACAACAATAATAATAATAATAAAATAATAATAATCATCTTTAAATATGTGACGAGAAGGGGGTAAGCCATTCAATTAATTTATAAAAATCAAATTACTTTGGGGAATTACATTTTTAACAAAAAGGGAAATAATTGTTTTATTACTTATGCCAATCAAAAAAATTATTAATTAAAAAGAAAAAGGGTAAAAAGGAAATGTCCTACACTTGCTAAATTGAGTTTTAGATAAAAATGGAAAGAGGGAATTTAAAAGAATTAGGAAACTAAGGGAAAAAAGGGGAAACATAAAGAGAAAGGGAAACATAAGGAAAAAGAAGAATGACCAACATAGTAAGGTATCTTGCGTACAAGAACTTTCTAAATTGAACTCAACTAGTAAATTAGTAAGGGGGTAAGTCATTAAAATATGTAAGGGAATATGGGGACACCTAGGAGAGATTCTAGGAATGCTTTTAAGTGTATGAGGGAAGTAGGAGTAATTAAATAATTAATGAAATTAATTTATGTTGCAACGAAGGGTATGGGTGACACATGTATGGGGAGGATTTTTCTGATTTAAATTATTGAACTTTAAATTAAATGGGAAATTGGGAAAGAAATGACTTAGAAACTCTATATAAAGGAGGGAGGAGGAGGAGGATTGATCTATTCGTTTATGCGTAATGTTACGCTACAGATTTTTCAACTTGACTGACTTATCTTGTGGGAGTTGGGATACTCAGCTCGGTGAGGAGTGATAGCTCAGCCTTGCAAGGTGAGCTAGGAGCTAGTTGTTCTTTGGTTAGTGTGTGTGGCCCCTTTGCAGATCAGGGGCATAAGGGGGAAGAAGAGTATCCCTAGCATTGGTTGGGAGGTACCGGTGAAGTCTTATCGGTCGGCAAGTGGGAGTTGCACAGTTTGCATGGGACAATGACTCAAAGTTTTCATCTTGGGCTATGGTACGCATGCTTTATTTTTCATCGTAGATTACTATTGATCTTATGCTTTCATTTCTGTACTTTTAATTGTGTAAAGAAGGTGTTTGACTTAACATTTTAATCGAGAACCTAAATTCACCATAGCCTTAAGCTCATTGCTTGATTCGATTCCCTTGGCAATTGATCCCAGAATGTTGTGTCTATCCTATTGGTTTTATTGATTGGTTTTGAAGAGTTGTTATTTTTACTTCTCCCTCATCCCTAGATCATTAGTCCATGCATGAGCAGTCAGCTAGGAGACAGATCGACGATTGTTGATTTGGTGTTAATATACCTATATATCCTAATGCCCTTCTTTTCTGTGTATGGATGATGAGAGAAGGATGTTTTCCCAGCTGTCTACCCCTATCAATTGTTCCTTCCTTACAGTTTTCCTTGCGCCTTTGCGATTGAATACTTCTACGAGTGTTTATCTTTTCTTCCACAATTCGCTTATTATCCTCTGCATTTTATACCTTTCCTGGCAAATTTAATTCTACGTTTCTAATGCATTTCTTGGTGAAGTATATCTCCACATTTTCAATACTTTTTCGGGAAATTTAATTCTACAATATATATTACATTTATCGACAAATTTACCTATGCATTTTGATATGTTTTAAAGGTGAACTTACCTTGCGTTTAACACATCTAGCCTGTGATTTACCCTCTACATTATTGATATATTTTGATGGCAATTTGTCATGTGTTTTCATACTCTGGCTTGCATTTTTGTTTTCCTCTGCAATATTGATTAGCATTGGATAGCGACCTGATGTTACAATGCAATTTTATTTTGAATTTTCTGGGTGTTGTTAGTCTACAATATCTTATTTTATTGTGATCTCTCTTGGCATTGATACACTGTGATATTATGTTACCCAACGAATTGAACATTGCAGTGATCAGTTTCATGTAAGGTCTGGTAGCAATTAATATGGTAGAAATTAATATGTTTTAAATATTGCAGCAATATAATATGTTAGACAACAATAAATGTTAGACATTAGGCATGCATTAGATAGAAATATATCATTCCATTTTTATATTCAACGGACAACTTTCACCTTTAAAAGACAACGAAATTCATAGCTATTGACAACAAATTTAAGTGACTATGAATATTAGTGTGGTCACAAAATTTCTGTGTATGACCGTGTTTTGGAATGATGTTGTGTTTCAATGTGAAGGAACTTTACTCATTTCTTATTGTTACACATAAAAAAATACTCACCTTGATAGTGTCGCAAGTGTCGTCATTACAAAGGTCGCAAGTGTCACATTTTTCTCACAAGGTCACAAGTGTCACATGTTGCTCACAAGTGTCGTAAGTGTCGAAAAAAGCATGCTGCTATGATGCCTATGTTGTGCCTATAACGACATGAGAAGGACACTTGAAACACCTCAAACATTTGATTTGGAAGAGGAGAAATGAGTCAGCAGGCTTACAAATATTTTTCCATCTGAAAGCACCTCAAAAACTAAGCTTTTGAAGGAGAGTGCTCCCCTATATCTCTTCTGGGAGCATTGGCGCTCACCCTTACACTGTCTGGGAGCGTTATAAATCTCCTTTGGCCCTTTTGAGGGAGCACTGGTGTCTTTAGGAGCGCTGGCGCTCCCCTAAAGCCTACTAGGGAGCGCTATAGCGCTCTGATGCCCCTTTTAAGGGAGTGCTACCTATTTTAGGAAGCAGTTGAGTTGTTGAGATGAATGGGGGAAGAGTCTCTTCATTCTTAGAAGGCAGTTGAGCTCAAATCCCTGATCAAGCCATGATCTTAGGGCAGATCCTCAACTAAAGGAGGAAAATGCTCAACTTCCCCAAGGATATCTCAAGTGGTTAAAGCCTCTGCAAGGGTATATAAGCAAGATTTCTAATGGTGAAAGGGGACTGGAAAGGGAGAATCACACCAAAATTATGATCTTATAAGTGGTGCAGGAACAAAGATGTTTTGGAAGCAAGAGACCTATGATCTCATAGGGAGCAATCAGTGAAACTATCGTCATTCAGATCGTGGATCTTTTGAGCAAGGGGTATACAAGGAGGACTTGACGAAACTGCTACAATCCATCTACGACTGTAAGCAATGTTTTGTCCTCATTAATATAATTTGCTTGGCTTGTTTATTTCTAGTTTGTCTTTAATCTCACATGAAATTTTCTATGATAGATAGATATATTTCAGAATAATCTTGATAGAGTAGGAAGTGGTCGTACTTTGTTTGTCTACAGGGCTTATCGAAGAGTGAAAGATTGGAGCTCAACTCGGAGTGTGCAGGGACAAACACTGGTAAAAGGTACTTCTTTTCTCCTTCCTCCTCACACACTAGTCAACCCAGATCTAAAAGGAAGTCAGTGACCATGATAATCACTTTCTGTCTTATATTTAAGAGTCTATCTCTTTGAGGAGATCTACCTGTCTGCAGGGAGATTTTCCTTCAATAGAAACTGGCGACTCCACTGGGGAGAGATGAATCAGAACTTTCTTAGTTTTGTTTTTCCTCATAGGCCTTGTCTTAACCTTTGTGTTATTAGACCTTTTTCAGCCATTCACATGTGATTTCATTTGCTGATTGACACTTTACCCCATCACACTCAGCTTGTCTGTCAAAATTTGATCAAAATTTTGGGTTTTTGGACATTTTTGTGAGTTTTTTGAGCCTGATGCCCCTCTGCCCATGTTAGCAGAGCGCCATCACTCCCTTAAGATGCTAGAAAGAGTGTTATAATGCCCTGGTGTCCCTTGCACCAGAGCGCCAACCCCTTTTTTCACAAAATCTCTTAAAAAATTACATTTTTTGGAGGTCCAGATCCTGTTTTTTCACTTGTTGAGTTGCTTGGGGATTGAATGCTTCTTTTTTTGACCTTCGACATGATTCCTCTTGAGAAGTAAACACCTTTTTCTTCATATTTTATTCCCTTCTTCCTTATTTTTGAGTTTTTGTTGTTGAAAGCTTGAAATCGATCCCCTGCTTTCTTCTCTCCTATCCGACTGAGCGGGAACTCTAGTGAAGGACATTAGAAGTCTGTGACTCTTCTCATTTCGTTCTTTGAGGTCATCTGATCCAATTTATTTCTCCTTCCTTTTACATTTTTGGTTGTCTTTCTCTTGTTTGATTGCAAAAAAAAAGGGTGTGTTCTTTGTGCGAAATCTGCATTTTCTTGTCTGAATCTCTTTGATCTGAAAGGGTAGTTGGCAAGAGAAATTTTGCATTGAATTGATTATCATTCGCATACAAATGACAAAAGTACATCTTAATGATTAGTTTGCATATTAGTTTGTATTTTTGAAATGTTGTAGCATCATATTGGATTTGATAGAGAACAAAATTGATTGAGGGCATTCCTTATCAAGTGTTTGATAGTGAAAACGACTCTTCCTCTTTCCCTTAAATAGGTATTCATTCAAAAGAAATGATTGCTTATCATATTTCATGCATTTTTTGGGAATTGAGTCATCATTCCATCAGTTTAACTTTCGTACACCCTCTGAGTAAACAACAGCCATTAAAATCAACGCTTAACTAAAATTTATTAGACTTTTTACATCTTTGTTAGCAAACCTACATTAGTTTAAGGTGTAGCAATTTGGAATAGGTTGAAAGGATAACTTTCCAAAGATATCAAACAAACTTAGTGTCTTGCGGTAGGGAGAGTCAAATCCAATTGTCGTATTGGCTTGCTGGGATCCCCCTCTCACACAGGGGTTATGCACGAGGTCGCATTCAGGTGAGTTACAAAGATTATCCCTCCATGGCTCAACTGTTTGTAGTGGTCGGATCGTATATTGGGGGTCACTGGAAGGTATACCCACGATTATGTGTGGGAGCCTTTCAAGATGATTTCGGACTTGTTATCTTGCCCATACATTTCGACTCGACTGCCGACTGTACCTGCCCAGGGGCTAACTACGAGTTGGTGACCTTAGTGGCCATAATATTTAGGGTCTTACATAAGGTGACGGTGAAGGGAAGTCTCACTGTACCTAGAATGGATGTTGGTCAAAGTCACTCAGGCTCCTTGGAGGGTAAATCCACAATTACTGCGTGGAAGCTTGCACCAAGGCGTAAGTCCATTAAGCAGGTCACCAACATAACTGATCCACCCGCTCTATCCCTGCCCCTTCCTATTTTGATCTAGTGACATTGGATTTCATCACCAACTAGTGGTTTCATCATAGGAAGGTTTGTTTGGTTGATTGCTTCTCAGATTCATAGCGTGTGTTGTTTGTTTTACTTAGTGGACCTTAGGTCGAGTTAGTGTTAATGGCATTGAATCCTGGGAGTACCAATGGAGGAATCCCTTCTCCTGGGGAACCTTATACCTTTCCTTTGTTTGGAAACTTTGGTCCTCCATGTGTTGCCACACTGAGTCTTCCAGGACTCACTATTGGATTACCAGTTTGGATTTTCCCCACTTCGGTGATCTGAAATCCTCCCAATGTTTCAGCTACACCTAATACTTTAGATGTCAATACACCACCCACACATCAACCTCACGTCGAATTTTCACCTTCTTTTCCCATTAAGTCTCCTTCCATTTCTTCTTCGCCTAGTGAAAGCTCTAAAGCAAGTAGTCAGGTTGATCAGAAGAAGAAGAAACAGAAAGAGAAGAAGAAGAAGAACCTTAAAAGGACAAAGGCCCCAACAACATCAGATGTTGGCTCTAAGAAACCAGTTATTGTTAATAGTACTGGGAGTGTTGATGAGGTCAACAAGATTAAAATGAAGAATCCAAAACCCAAATTCCCTTGCAGTCTTTGTAACGGTGACCACTTTCTGAGGGATTGCCCCGGTATTACCCAAGTCTTAGAAATGTGGTCCTCCACGTCATCGGCCCATGTCGGTCATGTCGATGATACCCCATCAACTAGTGATGTTCAGATTGGTAAGAAGAAGCAAACTGTCAAGTTCCGTTGCATGTTATGTAAAGGTAATCATTACTCTCACCTTTGTCCTCACATGGATGAGGCTTCTTCTCTTTTGGAAAAACTTCAACTTCCAAAAGGTTATCATAAGATTTCCTTTGACCCATTGTTGGTTGATGGACTGGTCAATTTGGTTCCATCCTCGGTCAGCCTGGTTGATCAGGTGGTTAATCTAGTTTCCTCCTCGATTGAACCACAAACCCAAGTAGTTGATCCAGTTACGTCATCGATCAGCCCCACTCTTCATAAAAAGAGTGCCACCAAAGTGGTCAATCTATTTTCATCCTCATTCCATCCCACTCTCCCATTAAAGAGTGACACCAAAGCGGTCAATCCGTTTCCACCCGGTGACCCCATTATTCCCTTTGAGAATGAAATTCAAGTGGTCGATCAAGTTTCACCATCGGTCGATCCCATTCCTCCATTGAGGGATGCTAAAGTGACTGATCTAGTCCCTTCCTTGGCCAGTCCCACTCTTTCTCTGAAGAGTGCCAAAGTGGTCAATCCAGTTTCGCCATCGGTCGATCCCATTCCTCCATTAAGGAATGCTAAAGTGATTGATCTAGTCCCTTCCTCTGTCAGTCCCACTCTTCCTCTGAAGAGTGCCAAAGTGGTCTATCCAAGTCCACCATTGATTGATCCGATCCAATCATCGATCGATCCTACTCTCCTTCTAGAGAGTAAACCCAATACTTCCCATGTTTTTCTCATTAATACAGACTCTACCGTACCGGGGGGCATTCCTCCTTCTCCTGTGAAACCCCCTCCAAGTATTGAAGCCATCCTTTTTGATTGGGGTGCGCTAACTGGACCTCGTCTTCCCTCTCACGTTCCTTTCTAGATTACAGTACAGGTTCATGGTCGGGACATTCCTCAAATGCTGATAGATGAAGGTGCGTCCATTAGTATTTTGTCTTCTCTTTCTTGGTATGCTTTGGGTTGTCCGCAGCTTGCACCGGTTACACAGAATCTGTTAGATTTTAACATAAGAACTAGTCAACCTTTAGGGATCCTTCCTCAGTTTCTTGTAACTTTGGGAGGGAAAACTGTCTTTATTGATGTCATGGTAGTCTGAGACCCCTTGGATTTCACTTTACTCCTTGGGCAGGATTATGTCTATGCCATGAAAGTTATTGTATCCACCCTTTTCCGTGTGATATCTTTCCCTCACGATGGGAGAATTATGACTATTGATCAACTTTCATTCATCAGCCCTGATTGGGTGACCTCCCTAAGTGGTTCTTATATGAAGAGAGTATCACCCCCGCCGCATGTCAATTATGTGGCGTTGTCTCCCATGACCTCAAATTCCGATGATTTGGATCCGGTAGTTTACATGGTGATCTCTTCGGTAGGGTTATTGGGGCCTGATCGCCTTACCCCTGTCACAACCCTCGACATGTGTTCCTTCCAGAGTGATTGTCTTCCATCTGAAGAAGATCTCCTGGAGGCAATGACCACGTTTTATACTTCAACATGGTACCCTTCTAGAGAATTATCCTCTTGGAAGCCATGATCTGGACGAAACCACGAGCATAGTTTTTCTTCTCTATGGAAAGCTCGTTAAAAAATGAAACAAAGGCCATGAGCATAGTTATTTTCCTGTGTCAAGCTCATTAAAAAATGAATCAATCACCTCTATTGAACCTTCTCTTCATCCACCCTTCTCCTTTTTCTTATCTACTAGAGAAATTGGTGACAACCTCAGAGCCGATGAATGAATCGAAGCTTGGAGGGCATGTCTCTAGCCTTTGATGATCCATTCTGGAGTTAAGCCACTAGCTATCAAGCTAGGGGCATACCGAGCTTAGTCTTTGTTCTTTCTCATGCTCATAAATACATGAGAATGCATCCGAGTAGACTTTTATCTCTTTTTCGGACCTGTATGGATACATGAAAAAGGAACCCCCTGGAGTCTCCTTTAAGCTCTTTTTAGACTCTCTAAACATGAAAAGATTGTCGAGTGATCTTGCTTCCTTTTCCACTCATTAAACGGTTTGAAAGGGCGTCTTTCGAGTGATAATTTATCTCTTTTTTGGCCTCGCGAGACTAACATTATGAAAAAGGACAACACTGGAGTCATCTTTAAGTTCTTTTCAGACTCTCTAAAGATGAAAAGATTACCGATCACATTTTTCTCTTCACACTCGTTAAAGTATTTGAAGAAAACGTCTGTTGAGAGATAGTTTATCTCTTTTTTGGTCTCGTCAGACTACTTTATGAAAAAGGAACTGAGAGAGTTCTCTTTTATGTGTTTTTTTAGACTCTATAATCATGAATAACATTCGAGTTTTTTGTCTTTGGACTCACTAAAACAAACATCGACAGAACCATGTGGGATCGAACACTTACTTCTTCAAGTTCATTAAACAAAGAAAGAGGAACTTACCGAAGGTGAGTTTTATCGAGCATGTGTTACCCTCCTCGAGCTTGTTAAATCAAAAAGAGGTACTCATCTATCTGGATGGGGTAAAATTTGAAAGAAGCAAGCCAAGCAGTCTCTTGAGAACATTACCAAGTAATTCTTAGAGTCACCCTTGAACACAACACTTTGTTTTTGCACGCATTATAATCCATCGAACCTCTGTACTGAGCCAATCCTTGGAGTTTCTTTCACTCCTTTGGGTCACCTGACGTAAGTCACAACATCCACTGCATCATCAAGTTTTGGTCCATGTCTTTTTTTTGCTGTTGTGCCTCAATGTTCAAGGGAAGTATCCGCCTCTAGAGTCAGCCATCACAAATATCTTTTCTCAAAACCCGTGTTAGTCCATGTTCATTTGATCTACCAATTACATCTCTATGTCTATTTTGTGTCGTTGATGGGGGATACATCAAGGCCCTCCTTCGACGAGCCTACTCCTATCGACTTTAACACCTTATCCAGGAATTAGACTTAGAAACCAATTAGTACTTTGGGACCTGAATGCCTCAATGGTAGGCCTCCTCATGTCTGACAGCGGGTTTACATCATTGACCTCTGATCAGATGATTCCACAGATGTTCGAATTCAGCTCATCCATTCACATTCGTTGGAATGTACTAGGGTACCTTGGGAATCATTGACATTAATGGTGATCTCCCTCACGCTTGTTAACGGTTTACATCATTGACCAGTAATCAAGTGGTTTCTGCCATGTTCGACATCAGGACATCTATTCACATGGTTAGATTCATACTACATCGGGATCGGTAAGAAGACCCTAGGTTGCATGATCACTTTGATATCTACTTTGCCTAGGTTGCGATGGAGTTTCTTTTGAATGATGACACATATATTGTTACATAGATCCACTTTGTATTGGTCGTGGCAATGTTTTTTCATCTCATAGATCCACTGTGTATTCTTCCTGGCTACGATCAGTTCAAGTCATGGGAGTATAGATCCACAGTGTATTTTCAGTGGATATACCTTTTTATCAATACAATTATGGATCCGTAGTGTATTTTATGGCGGCCATATCTTGCAAGTCTTTATCACCCAAGAATAGGTATGCCTGCCTTGGGTTTGAAACATGTCATAATATTTGTTGGATGTTTGTGTTCAACTTTTTTCAGGTTCTCTGCGTCTATACCCTTTCTTGAAAGTCTACAAAGCATTTTAGTTATCATTTCTCATATTCTAACTTCATACTTTAGGGGGCAATATGTTACACATAAAAAATACTCACCTTGATAGTGTCGCAAGTGTCGTCATTACAAAGGTTGCAAGTGTCGCATTTTTCTTACAAGGTCGCAAGTGTCACATGTTGCTCACAAGTGTCGTAAGTGTCGAAGAAAGAATGCTGCCATGATGCCTATGTCGTGCCCATAACGACATGATAAGGGCACTTGAAACACCTCAAACATTTGATCTGGAAGAGGAGAAATGAGTCAGCAGGCTTACAAACCTTTTTCCATCTGAAAGCACCTCAAAAACTAAGCTTTTGAAGGAGAGAACTCCCCTATACCTCTTTTGGGAGCGCTGGCGCTCCCCCTTACACTGTCTGCGAGCATTATAAATCTCCTTTGGCCCTTTTGAGGGAGTGTTGGTGTCTTTAGGAGCGCTAGCACTCCCCTAAAGCCTACTAGGGAGCGCTATAGCGCTCTGATGCCCATTTTAAGGGAGCGCTACCTATTTTAGGCAGCAATTGAGTTGTTGAGATGAATGGGGGAAGGGTATTTGCATTATTAGAAGGTAGTTGAGCTCAAATCCTTGATCAAGCCATGATCTTATGGCATATCCTCAACTGAAGGAGGCAACTCCTCAACTTCCCCAAGGATATCTCAATTGGTTAAAGCCTCTCCAAGGCTATATAAGCAAGATTTATAATGGTGAAAGGGGTCTGGAAAGGGAGAATCACACCAAAGTTATGATCTTATAAGTGGTGCTGGAACAGAGATGTTTTGGAAGCAAGAGACCTATGATCTCATAGGGAGCAATTAGTGAAGCAATCCATCTACGACTGTAAGCAATGTTTTGTCCTCATTAATATAATTTGCTTGGCCTGTTTCTTCCTAGTTTGTGTTTAATCTCACATGAACTTGTCTATGATAGATAGATCTATTTTAGACTAATCTTGATAGAGTAGGAAGTGGTCGTACTTTGTTTGTCTACAGGGCTTATCGAAGAGCGAAAGATTGGAGCTCAAATCAGAGCGTACAGGGACAAACACCGGTAAAATCTACTTCTTTTCTCCTTTCTCCTCACACACTAGTCCACCCAGATATAAAAGGAAGTTAGTGACCATGATAAGCACTTTTTGTCTTAGAGTTAAGAGTCTAGCTCTTTGAGGAGATCTACCTGTCCACAGGGAGATTTTCCTTCAACACTTATATTGTTAACATTTTTAGAAAAATTTAAAATATTGATAGTGCGCCTCTTGACAAGATATTTATGTGCCATGTCATTGGCAGAAAGCCGGTTACACCAACTGGTTGGAAGGTATGTCATTTGGTAAATGCATATTTTATTATAAGAAGTTTACTACATTTCCTAATGTATGGACTTCTAGTTACCAATAATGGATTATTGCATGCTAGGCACTCGATTTTGGAGACCGATTCCATAAGAATCAAATGCTTGCATCTATTGGAATTAGTGAGTAGAAGGATGCTATTAATCCATCCACTTTATGGTTTGTTGGCGAAGTCATTAAGAGATTGAGCAATTTAATTTGAGTGATGTCATCTCCCGTCATGTTGACTTGTTGCTTGGATGTGTGGGTGTTCTACTTTAGCATGTAGGCATTGTCGTGTTTGTGTCAAGCGAGGATTCATTTCTATCTATATTGATTTCTTCATGTTTGCCTAGTTGCTCGATGTGCTAGTGCGTTGAGTTATTGTTGTCTGTTGCCTATTTGGCAGGCATGGTGCTCGTCATCCAGTTGTGTTGTTTAACTGCAATCGTTATTGTCATCCTATTTAAAAACAATTGCATTTTTATCTTCACTTATAGTCGTAATGATTGGGGTCCTTACATATGGTATCAGAGCAGGTTCAACCCTGCGACTATGGATCACCATGCTTTCCACAGTAGTAAACCCTTGAGTTTTAACCTAGTGCTAACTAAAAACTTTAGCATGTCCATGTGGTGATCTCGATTAGAGGATGCCAAAGAGGTTTGCAACGTAGTGTCATGGAAGGAGGTGTGATGCCTCTTGAGGAGCCTGCCCCCTCAGAGTCTGAATGCCAAGGGGAGAAACCAGTCCTTGGGCTAGATTCGATGGTTGAAAGGATGATGATGGTCTGACAAGGCCCTTCCAGGGATTTTCAAAAGGCCTTGATTCACCATCTATTTTGAGTGAGGCCAATGTGCCTATACCCTTGAGGGTCCATAGAGTGCCCCAGCCAATACCGTTAGCATCCACCGATAAATTGAGAGAGATGAGTTCTCAAGGCCTCAAGTGCCGCAAAGGGATAGAATGTCAAGGCATGACTGTAGATTAAGGCGATGTTATTCACGTTTCAAGATTACGACCTCCAACATTAAGGTTTGGATTGTGGTATTTAAACTCAAGGGGGAGCACTCTTCTATGGTGGAAGATGCTCCTTCCACTTATGAACATGGTCATTGAGGACGTGTGATTTGAACTGTTTGAGGAACGGTTCCAAGAGAGGTACCTTTCGTAGGAATTCATTGAGCATCAACTCAACTAGTTCAATGCCTTGTGATAGGGTGGATGCATGGTGCCCGAGTATGAGGCCCATTTTGTGGAATTGCTTCAGTATGATACACACATTAATACTGAGAAACTTAAGGAATGCAACTAAAGGAATTTTTGGACCTGGGACTGATATGTCCAAGTGTTTCACGTTGGGTGCACTTGTTATCTTCATATGAAAGAAGGATGGGTCGTGGAGGCTCTGCATTGACTATCGTCAATTGAACAAGGAAATGATCAAGAATCAATATCCGTTGTTGAGGATTGATGATCTATTCGATCAAATGAAGGGTGTGACGATGTTTTCAAAGATTGATTTGTGATCAGGGTATCACTAGTTATGAATCAAGGAGGATGACATCCCTAATATGACCTTTAAGACAAGGTTTGGACATTATGAGTTTACTATTTTACCGTTTGGACTGAAAAACACCCCAGGGGTATTTATGAGTTTGATGAATAGGGTGTTCCGCAAGTACTTGGACAAGTTAGTCCAAGTATTCATTGACTATATTTTAATTTACTCTCAGATGGTGGAGGAGCATGACGAGCACTTGCGCTTGGTAATACAGTGTCTATGAGAGAAAAAATTGTATGGGAAGTTGTCCAAATGCTCGTTTTATCAATGGAAGATTCACTACTTAGGGTATGTCATCTCTGACAAAGGTATCACCTTATATCCAACAAAGGTCGAGGCTATTATGGAATGTATTGCATCGATGAATGTCCTATAAGTGTGTATCTTCATGGGTTTAGCAAGATACTATCGACGATTCGTCGAGGGATTTTTGAAGATAGAAAATTCGATCACAGAATTGCATAAAAGGAGCAAGACGTTTGTTGGACTGAGAAAGGTGCAGAAGAATTTTGGAGGCTCAAGGATTTGTTGACAATGACACCGATACTAAATTTACCTGACATGGACGTGAACTTCTTGGCATGGACTAACGCATCCAAGGAAGGCTTAGGTGGAGTCTTGATGAAATACAGTTGAGTGATTGCTTACATCTCGAGGAAACTGAGAAGGCATGAGGAGAACTATGCAATGCACTATTTGGAGTTGTTATCCATTGTATATTCCTTGAAGGTTTGGAGACACTACCTTGTTGGATGAAAATTTGAACTAAAGATGGACCAATATAGACTACAACAAATCTTTACACAAAGTGACCTGAACATGCGACAACCACGTTGGTCGAAATTGCTTAGCAAGTACGATTTTGATATTTCTTAGATAAAAGGAATAGTGAACCGAGTGGCAGATGCATTAAGTTGGAGACCATGCGTATTTTTGGTATTGGTGCTTTAGATGAATCTACATGAAAATATTCTAACTTTATCGTGCGATGATGACTGGTACAAAGAGGTCAAGGATTTTATCGAACAAAACACAATGATGGTACCAAGATTTGAAGGAATTACGTTGATGAAGATGAATTATAGAGGTTTAAGAATCGAGTTTACGTACCACCGAACGATGATTTGAGGAGTTTGATCCTAAATGAGGCTCACATAGCAGTGTACATGGCTCGCTTGGGAGTCATGAAGATGAGGGCTGACCTTAAACCCTTATTCATGTGGAAGGGATGAAGGCAAACATAATCAATTATGTGGCCATATGTTTAGAATGTAAGCAAGTGAAGGCTGAACATAGACATCCAACAGGATTACTACAGCCACACGTTATTTTGGAAATGAAATGGGAGGTCATTTTGTTGGATTTCATTGTTGGATTGCCACTACCGGCAAGGAGACATTAATCAATGTTTTTGATTGTCGACACTCTGACGAAGAATGCTCATTTTATTCTTGTGCATATGACGTATCATGCACCTGACATAGCTAGAGTTTTCATCAGTGATATTGTGAGGCTACATGGCATGACAAAGAGGATTATACCCAATCGAGGATCGATGTTTACCGGACGATTTCAGACTAGTCCCAAGAGGCAATGGGAACCCAACTTAAATTTATTATTGCATATCAACCGGAGATAGACGGGAAATCTGAACAAACAAACCAAATCCTAGAGGACTTGTTGTGTATGTACGTGATGGACCAATAGAAGTGTTGGGATGAATTCTTTCCAGTGGTAGAATTCGCATATGAAAACAGTTACAAAAGCACCATTAACATGGAAATTTCGAGTTTCCTTACGGATGACCATGTCAGACACCTTGGATTTGGGATTGGCTTGAGGATAAGGTCCTGGTGGGACCAAAAGTGATCCAAGAAATGGAATAACAAATGCAAACAAAATACAAAAGATCAAGGAAGTGCAGGATCGACAGAAGAGTTATGCTGATGCACATCATGTCGACTATAGTTATGAAGTTGGTGACCAAGTCTTATTGCAGTAGAAACTACATAAGAGTTCGATCTAGTTGGAAAGGGTGCTAAATTATTTCCTAGGTTTGTGGGATCTTGCGATATTGTGAAAAAGAGAGGGTTGTGTCCTATTGACTAGCCTTGCTGGATCCTTGAGGCATATGCGCGATGTATTTCTCATCTTTGTTTGAGAAATTATTTAAGTGATCCTAATCATGTTTTGACTTGAGTACCTTACAGGTATTGGATGAGAGTGCACTCACGGATGAGTCGATCCACATTCTGGATCATCGCATTCGACAACTACGGTGTTGAATAGTAGATTAGGTTAAGGTCAAATGGGACAAATACAGTACACACTCGACAACCTGGGAGGACACATATGATAGGCGCCAACAATTTCCATTTTTGTTTGATAGATAGACTTATGACAGTGTGATACACATTATTTTCACACTTATATACTGTGAAACTTTGTGATGAAGTTTAGACCAAGAGGGGGTGTATGTAACATCCCACTCTTGCGTGCACCGAGCGAACTTATTGTTTGAGGATGCTTTCTTGCAAGTGATATGGATTATTATACTCTTGGGCGTTTGATTATGATTACGAGACATTATGGATACGATGACATGTATTTTGCTACATTGACATAGACAGGTGATATTGACTCGGTTCTCCTGAGTGTGCAGGATTTTTGACCTTGAGGATGCAGAGGCATCGATGAAACCCTTGGACTCCAAACTGAGTCAGGGAGTGGACAAATGGGGATTGATTGTTGTATATATGACCTATGCACATTTGATTAGATGTTATGATTATGGATTTTATTTCTGACATGATTCGTTGATGATGCAGTATGATGATAGCTTGTCGACCATACTCACATGTGGAGTAGAGGGGTCATGCATGACTACCATATACGTTGAGGGAGAGGTGTGGACAAAAACCATGCCACAACCTACTATCACTCCTGCCATGGCTCGAACTGTAGGTTAACGATTACCTAGTTCGAGAAGACCGACGATGTCATGAGGGCAGACTGTGACAGATGCTCACGATGATTCTAAGGGATGCATAATAAGGCAGGGGCCTTATTCCTTAGAGGCCCTTAGTCTCCCACAAGATCAATTGATAGAGTATTGACTCCAAGGGTTTTGATGTCTACCAATTCATTCAAGAGGTGAGTGGAACCCTTGGAGCACACAGTGCATCTTAAAGGGCATGTCGCACAAGAAAAACAGAATTAGGTGAGTGACACCCTTGGAGCACAGAGTGCATCCTGAAGGGCATGTCGCCCAAGGGAAACAGAATGAGGTGAGTGGCACCCTTGAAGCACCTAGTTCCTCCTAAAGGGCATGTCACATTTTTAACTAATAAGTGAATAAACCTAGATGGCCTTAGAATGAATAATGTGATAAGAAATATTTAAAAACAATTTCCCTAATAAAATGTTGCCTAGCCTAGGAAAATAAAATCGAGGTCTAAGTGACACTTGTGTTAGAAAAAACTAATAATAATAATAATAATAATAATAAATACTAATAATCATCTTTAAACATGTGACGAGAAGGGGGTAAGCCATTCAATTAATTTATAAAGAATAAATTACTTTGGGGGATTACATTTTTAACAAAAAGAGAAATAATTGTTTTGTTACTTATGCTAATTAATTTATTAATTAAAAAGAAAAAGGGGAAAAAGGAAATTTCCTACACTTGTTAAATTGAGTTTTAGATAAAAAGGGAAAGAGGGAATTTAAAAGAATTAGGAAACTAAGGGAAAAGGGGGGGAACATAAAGAGAAAGGGAAACATAAGGAAAAAGAAGAATGACTAACTTAGTAAGGTATATTGCCTTTAAGAACTTTCTAAATTGAACTCAACTAGTAAATTAGTAAGGGGGTAAGTCATTAAAATATGTAAGGGAATATGGGGACATCTAGGAGCGATTCTAGGAATGCATTTAGGTGGGTGAGGGAAATAGGATTAATTAATTAATGAAACTAATTTATGGTGCAACGAAGGGATGGGTGACACATGTATGGGGAGGATTTTTCAGAATTAAATTATTGAACTTTAAATTAAATGGGAAATTGGGAAAGAAATGACTTAGAAACTCTATATAAAAGAGGGAGGAGGAGGAGGAGGATGGATATCGTATTTTCTGCATAATGTTACGTTGCAGAATTTTTGACTTGAATGACTTATCAAATGGGAGTTGGGATACCCAACTTTGTGAGGAGTGGTAGCTTGGCCTTACGAAGTGAGCTGGGAGCTATTTTTTATTTGATTAGTGTGCATGGCCCCTTTATGGCTCAAGAGGCTAAGAGGGAGGAAGAGTACCCGTAGCATTGGCTGGGAGGTACTAGTGAGGTCTCATCGGTTGACAAGTAGGAGCTACATGGAGCACACAGGACAATGACTCAGAGCTTTCACCTTGGGCTACAATATGCATGCTTTATTTTGCATGGTATATTACTATTTATCTTATGCTTTCATTTATGTACTTTTAATTGTGTAAATAAGGTGTTTGACTTAGCATTTTAATCGAGAACTTAAATTCACCATAACCTTAATCTCGTTGCTTCACTTGATTCCCTTGGAAATCAATCTTGGAATGTTCTTTCTGTCCTATTGGTTTTTTTTATTGGTTGTGAAGAGTTTTGATTTTTACTTCATCCTCATCCCTCGATCATCAGTCCGCACCTGAGAAGTTAGGCAGGAGCCAGTTAGATGGTTGTCACTTTGGTGTTAATAGACCTGTAGTTCCTAATGCCCTACTTTTTTGTGCGTGGATGATGAGCAAAGGATGTTTGCCCAACTCTATACCCCTGTTGATTATTCTTGGTTGATGGTTTTCCTTGGGCCTTTGCAATTGAATACTTCTATTATTGTTTATCATTTCTTTCCATGATTCGCTTATTATCCTCTATGTTTTATACCTTTCCTGGAAAATTTAACTCTGTGTTTCTAATGCATTTCCTGGTGAAGTATATCTCTACATTTTCAATACTTTTTTGATAAATTTAAGTCTGCAATATATATTACATTTCCTGGAAAATTTCCCTATGCATTTTGATATGTTTTAAAGGTGAACTTACCTTGCGTTTAACACATCTAGCCTGCAATTTACCCTTTGTATTATTGGTATATTTTGATGGCAATTTTCCTTTCATTTCATACTCTGGCTCGCGCTTTTTTTTTCCTCTGCAATATTGATTAGCATTGGATAGCTGTAACAACCCTAGTAGAATATATGCTTAAGGATTATTAATCAAAATTATAAGAATTAATTAACTAATAAATATTTAATTAATATTATTATGCCAATCTTTGTTTAGTTAAAACCATGTTAAGACAATTAATCACCTACTTAATTTTGCTTGATAATCCTTAAGAATATATTCATGTGTAGTAGCCGAATTAACTTAACATCAATTAATTCCACAAACAAAATAGTAACTTCTACTTGATTTCAGAAAATTCAATAATTCCTTTTAATTTAGCACATATGCATGTTAAATTTATCAACGAATATTAATTTAATAACATAATAAAATAAATACGTAATTTTAAAATACCTTGTTCTGATGCTAATTCCCCTGTTGATCTGGTTGTTCGTTGCTGAACTGTGTCAAACACTGCCCAAACCTTGTTTCCACCCTGCCAACTAGGAAAGCTTCCTAGCTCCAGGATACCATATGGATATCCTGGCCCCCGTGCCCAAAACCCCCAACAAACCGGTGCCCCCTGTACTAATCGTCCCGACTACAAAACTCAAACTCTCCTCTCTCCAAATCCAAGAGAACCCCCCACCATCAAATCCCCCATAGAATGATAATCCCCTTCCTTCCTAAACCTCCTCCGCTCATATCCTCCTTCACTGCCCTTTCTCCTCATTTATTTCCTTATCTTTGCATTCATTCCCTTATCCACATAGTTAATGCCCCTTATCCCATTATTCATGTTCCTTATCCGTTTATTAATGCCCCTTATCCCCTCCGTATACGTAATCTTTAATTTAACAATATAATTTATTAACCCTATTAAATTTATTACCCTGTTCATTCAATGTGATAGGTAATTAATTTTAATTAATTAATTAATCAAAATTATAACAATTAATTAACTAGTAAATATTTAATTAATATTATTATGCCAATCTTTGTTTAGTTAAAACCATGTTAAGACAATTAATAACCTAATTAATTTCGCTTAATAATCCTTAAGCATATATTCTACTATGGTTGTTACATACACCTACCCTTTAGGAAACTTCGTCCCGAAGTTAAGGTATCTTATGGTACAAAGGAAAAGAAACCTGGTTCACATATTCATAACAATTAACCAACATTATCAGTAAGTAAGTGAAGAAAACTCATGCATACTAGTGTATATGTACAAGAAATGCATGTGTAGCTAGTACATGCAAGTCTTGTGCATGTACTAATAATCAAAACTACCATCCTTTAGTAATTTATGTATGTATCCAATCCAGTAAGCAAGACTAGTCTTTTATAAAAGACAACAAACCAATCAATTGTTTGAGAAATCCTTTAATTACTATTATCCAGTTCAACAATTTTTATTTAGACAAATGTGGTTTAGTTACGTAATTATGAATATTCATATATACACATTTATGTTTTTTTTTAAGGGAAAACATTAAATTCCACCACAAGACAGATCTCCATACCTTCTCAACTATTACTACTCATCCTTCCTCCCTAACCTNAAGTGTCGCTATCTCGGCCAAACTTCCCTAGCAGGCATCTGACAGCCATCATCACATGTCTTGGGGAGTGTGAACTAACACCGTCCTCCCATGACTTCAGGTTTCAGAGGATACATAGTGGGAAATGCCTCCACCCCTCTTAATCATAACTAGGGTCCACACCCTACAATGGAATATACAGTGGCACCGTGTTGCTGGGGGTTTTGTCATCGTTTATTCGGTTTTGGGCAGTGTCATCACCTGAAATCATGCACTGGTCCAGATATCATAGCAATGCATCTAAACCAATATAATTTCACATACAATATTCATACCATAATGTTTCTCGGTTAGTGGTCCTAACATCCACTTTCATCATCATTATCCCTTGGCTATTTCATAGCCCATAACCTGCAGATTAGTCTGTAACACAAACTCATACATTTCTATGCATTATCATCATGTAATTTCATACTATCACCATTTCAATTTGGTATCCCTATACCAATAAATTAACATCAAAGTTTTCCAATTAGAATAGATCTCATAATATCCTAGAATTCAATTTCGACACCCATTCATAAGATTGTCATTTACCAAAATAGATGGCATCATATCCAACATCATTCTAATAGTATTTAAACATTCATAAAATTCTTCATTCTAACAATATGTCACATCATCTACATCATTATCAATAACATTTAAACATTTGTAAAATTTACATTCACATAGTAGATCGCATCATATACATCATCATCACTAACAATTAAACATTCATAAAAGTTCATACATTTAAAGTTTAAGTGTATCATTTAATGGTTTCATTGTGACTAGAAAATAAAGTATATAGGCCTCAGGTAATCCTGGCTGTCTAAGTCAAAAGGTGGTGTTACATACACCCCACCTTCGAGAAACATGTTCTCGAGGTGGTCAAAAAAGTGAGGGATAGTCTCGCCATAGTGTCTCGGTGTCTTCCCAAGTAGCAAATCCTGGACTATACTTGTCCCACTAGTAGACCTTAACTTGGTCTACCAGACGATTCCTGATCTGTCAGACTCTACAGTCCAATATGTGTAATGGTTCTACCATGAGGGTTCCCATGTCCGATACCTGCAATTCCTTCCAATTTAGTTTATGTGATTCATCAGCAACATAATGACGTAAAACAGATACATGAAATGCATTATGAGTTTTATGCAAGTGGGGTGGTAGTATGAGACGATAGGCAACGGGTCCAATTTTCTCTTGGATTCTGAACGGTCCTATAAATCGAGATGACAACTTTGTCCCCTTCCCAAACTATATGGTACTCTTATTAGGCCTGATACGAATGAAAACCTGGTCTCCCACTTCATAACTTCGATCGGACCTGTGTGCATCTGCATAGCTTTTCTGCATATCCTGTGCTTCCTTTAGTCTCTACCTAATCTGAATCACCTGTTCCTCCATTTCTTGAATCAATTCTGGCCCAATTGTTACTCAATCTTCTAGTCTATCCCAACTTAATGGTGTTCTACATGGCCTCCCATACAAATCTTCATAGGGTGGCATTCCGATGGAGCTATGATAATTGTTATTGTAGGCAAACTCTACCAAAGGTAGGTACTTCTCCCACTGGATTTGATTATCCATTACATACATCCTAAGCATGTATTCCATGACTTGATTTACTCTCTTAGTTTTCCCATCTGTTTCAGGATGATAAGTTGTTCTTAAGTTCAACTGAGTCCCCAACGCTGACTGTAAACTTGTCCAAAACCTAGAGGTGAATCTGGAGTCCCTATATGAAATCATCTTCTTAGGTATCCCATGAAAATGGATAACCTCGCTTACAAACACATGTTCCACATCAGTGACATCGTAAGTGTCTCTAACCGGAATTAAATGAGCACTCTTGGTTAACTTATCCACTATCACAAGAATGGAATTGTGTCTATGATATGTGAGCGGCAACCCCACAACAAAATCCATAGAAATGACTTCCCATTTGGACATAGGAACATTATGTGGTTGTAGGAGTCCTGCCGGGTGATGGTGGTCGGCTTTCAGTTGTTGACACTCTAGGAATTTGGCGACGAAATGGACTACATCGTGCTTCATGCCTACCTAGAAGAAGAGCTTCCTCATATCTGCGTACATCTTCTTCACACCCAGATGCACACAATAAAGTTCTCTATGGGATTCCTTTAGTATGATGCTTCGAATATCCCCATTCTCAGGAATGTACATCCTTCCTCGATATCTTAACATTTCGTCTGTTTCCAAACTATATCCTTCATACTTTGGATCTAACTGCCTCCCGCTCTGAAGGTTTGAAGTAACCTTTAAATACCAACTGTCTCGTTGGAGTTGTGCCAACACATGTTCCCTCAGATTGACCTTTAAGGTTACCAAGGAGAAGATACGTGGTCTCCTAATCAAGGCATCTACGACCACATTTTCCTTTCCCTTGATGTACGAAATACCAAAATCGTACTCACTCATAAACTCACTCCATCTCCTTTGCCTGGCATTCAGATTTCTTTGAGTGAAGATATGTTTTAAACTTTGATGGTCTGTTTTGAGATCAAAGTTTCGTCCCACAAGATAGTGCCTCCAAATTTTCAGAGCTAGCATTATAGCTACCAACTCTAAATCATGAGTCGCGTATAACTCTTTGTGTTTATTCAACTTCCTTGACACATAAGCTATCACTCCTCCATCCTACATTAACACGGCCCCCAACCCTTGCTTCGAGGCATCCGTTCAGACTGTGAATTCCTTTTCCATATCCGACACTCATAGAATTGGCGCACTGGTTAGTAACCTCTTAAGCTCAATGAATGCACTATCACATTCTTCTGTCCATTCATACTTGAACCCCTTGTGTTGCAAAGTGGTGATGGGTTTCACTATTTTTGAGAATCCTTTCACAAATATTCGGTAATAACTTGCTAGTCCCATGAAGCTTCTCACCTCATGGGCATTTTTCGGCACTGGCCACTCCATAATGGACTTTACCTTTTCTGGGTCCACAGAGATTCCTTCGCCGGAAATGATATGACCTAAATAGTGAATCTCTTTCTGCAAGAAGGAACACTTCGACTGCTTCCCATACAATTTGTTCTCTCTAAGGCAGGACAACACTATTCGCAAGTGTTCCTCATGTTATCTTTCATTCTTGGAATAGATGAGGATGTCATCTAGAAAGACTTGTACAAAATGGTCTAAGTACTTCCGGAATACACTGTTCATGAGGCTCATGAATACTGCTAGCGCATTGCTCAATCCGAAAGGTACTACAACAAACTCGTAATGTCCAAACCGAGTTCAAAAGGCAGTTTTTGGGATATCACCTTCCTTAATCCTTAACTGATGATACCCTGATTGCAAATCGATCTTTGAGAATTCAGATGCTCCTTTAATTTGATCGAAAAGGTCATCTATTCGTGGCATTGGGTACCTATTTTTCATTGTCGCACGGTTCAAGTTCCTATAGTCTATACACAGTAAGGATCCATCCTTCTTCTTTACAAAAATTACTGGTGCGCCCCAAGGTGAGACACTGGGCCTTATTAGCCCTAATTCCAGTAACTCTTTCAACTGCATTTGCAATTCACAAAGTTCCGGTGTTGTCATCTGATACGGAGTCTTGGAGACTAGTTCTACACCAGGTTTTAGCTCAATAGTAAAATCAATCTCCCTCTCAGGAAGTAACCCTGGTAACTTGTTCGGAAAAACATCCTTAAATTATGACAATACCGAGTACTAATCCAATGAGGGTCCCTTCCTTTCGTTCACTACTTCCACTACATACAATCAACACCCTTGTCTCAAGCATCGCTTAACCTTCATAGTTGATATAAAGCGTAATGACACTTTTCTCTGTACACCCTGGATCTCTACTGGTCTTCCTTCATCGTCGACACAAAGCACCCTCTTTGTGAAACAATCTACCAAAGCTCAGTGAGTTGCTAACCAATCCATTCCAATGATTAGGTCATATGCCCCGAGAGCAGTGACATATACCTTTAGCCTGGTAGTACACACTCCCAGGTCTACTATACAATTATCGACACTAGGTCCTACTATTGTTTTTCCCCCAAATCCATCTCGACTTGTTTAAAGTCATCGTGCTCGTAGGATGCCAACCCACTCTTTTCTAATGCAGATTGTGAAACGAAACTGTTTGTCGCACCAGAATCAAACAAAATCACAACATTGATATAATTTAGCGTACCTGATGACCCCACCACCGTGGATTGTTGTTCGGCCTGGTGATTATTAACCACTGCATAAATCTGGTGGCTGCTACTTGATCTCCCCATTGGTGCCTTTCCTTCTCTATGCACAAACCCTGATTGTAACTCTGGGCAGTCACGCTGGTAATGGGGTCCTCCGCACCCCCAGCAGGTAACACGAGATTGAACCTGTGCACTTTTATGTGATTGTCTCTGAAATGAGTTCCTTCCCCTGGAACCCCTGCCCCTACTAGCTGTTCCCTGATATGGTCATGCACCTGTCTGAGTTGTTGGCGATGAACGGGATGTTGCACTCACTGCCATTGAAATCCCTTCGGCTACTGTCCTTGGCGCGACTCTATTATTATATGGCAGTGGCCTTGAGCCCCCTCCCCTAGGAAATGTCCTCGGGGCCTTTCCTACAAATCCAGGACGATCCAAAAATGTTGGTCTTTTACCCCCGGTTAAGTTCATGTGTTCTTCCGCATAACGTGCATTTTCCATCGCTTCCGCTACTGAAGATGATTTCCACATCTGCACCATAGCTCTTATCTTAGGGTTCAATCCATAGACGAAGCGCTCTGCCTGTCCTTGGTCATTATCCATATACGAAACATATTTGACCAGTTCCATAAATCTGATCTCATATTCTTCTACAGTTCTGTTTCCCTTTACTAAGGCATGAAATGCCCCTACCTGTTGTTCCTTGTAGTATGTTGGTAGATATTTCCTTCGGAGCCTCTCCTTGAAAAGTTCCCATGATACTGTGTCTGGGGAAAGGTGCAGTTGTCTTTCCAGCTTGCCCCACTAGTTCAAGGCATTGTCTCTTAACTGAAAAAATGGCGATCTTTGCCTTTGAGTTGGATGCATAGTCCCTTAAGGAAAAACACGTTGTCATGCCTTCCAACCATGCTTCCACGCATTCACTGGAGTGACCCCCGACAAACTCCAAAAGTTTGATCTTCTGCAATTCTCGCTTGATGTCTTCGGGTGGAGGCCCTCCCCCAGAATCCCTTGACGCTTCTAGATTACCCGTTCCCAACAGTGGGGGTTCCACTTCAGTCCCTGTCGGTTGTCACCCCTTTAAAGTCTCATTAATGGCTTCCAATGAGCGCAGTATGAGAGCTAGTTCGGGTGATGGTGGTGGTGGTAATGGCGGTGTTGGCGGTGCTTGCGACGACGCTCCCCTGCCTCAACTCCCTTGAGTCCTGACCATCCTATATGCTTTAACCTGCATCAACCAAAGTTGTCAGGGTGAGTTCCAGGACGTTTCAAATTGGTGCTACTCAAACTAGAAACAGGGTTAGGCATAAGTTTTCTTTACTTGTCTGTAAATAGACATTACTCCTTTAGGGGATTAGCTAGGTTAGGGTTAGAATTAAGCGTCTAAGCTTGATTTCTTTGCCCCTATGAAATAAAAACTATTGATTCCCTTGCCCTATAGCTACGCTAGCCTTGTGCCATACTCACCAATTCCTATGCTTACTCTCCTAGTGCATATGTCGCATCCTCCCTGCTTGTCCTAGTCTAAGTCCTTTTAACTTTTAGCTTACAACTAAATATCCTCCGGTGCCTGACTCGTGAGTTTTTCCCTGGTGCGTAGTGTTGGCGTTGTCAATTGCTACATTGAGATTTAGCGTTGACTTTGACTGGTGGAATGGCGTGGAGGGACTTGGCCCTCGGCTCGATGAATTGTGTGTACAGTCTCATGAGCCTGACGCTTGGACAATCAGAGTTTATACTTTTTGATATTAAGATTAGCAGCACTAGATAAACCTTTACCTTGATTTCCAGTTCATTCACTAATTATGATTCAACTCGATTAGCTGGCTCTGGATCAATAGGTTAGGTAATAAACCCGTTAGTCTTAATCTTCATACTGTATCTTCCTGATAATAATACCACTCTAATCCCGACAATGTTACCATTAATCTAAATAAGTAAAATAATTTATTTGTAAAGACTTATGAGGGTGCATTGGTGTTAGTGTTCTTCTTAAGGCGCTTCGCTTGGTGGGGGTCGCGGGTTCAAAACCCTTTAATTAAGTGAATTAATTCAATTTTTTTTTTTTTTCTCATTTAAAAGGACAAAATACCTAATTAAATTGGTTAAATTAGCATGTGTAAAGACCTAATTAAATTAAATTAATTAAAATTTTAAACTAATTTAAAACAATTTAACTTAAGAATTTAAAATTAAAATAAAAAATTCTAAAACTTTATTTTAAAATAATTATAATTAACATAAAAAAAATTAAAAACAATTAATTTAAAACAATTAAAATTTAAAAAAAATAAAAAAAAATTACTCATGAAATACTACATATGTAAGAAATCGGCATCGTGGGTCCTCGCATGAGGCCCACATGCCCACTTCCTCTAAAATAATCCTATGCATGTCTCTCCAAACCCTAAACACATCCTTGCTATGCTGCCTCCTTCTCATCCACCAAGACCTTCCTCGCATCCTTCTCCTTCTCGTCGACATAGACCTTCCTCGCTCCTCCTCCTCCTACTCCTCTTAGTTCAGATAGGATGAATTGGAAGAAGACAACGAGACTGGTGTTGGCAGTGATTACAGGGCTGCTCCAAGTAGTTGTTGTTATATAGCTCCTTGCGAAGAGGAAGCAGATGCTTCGTGTAGTGGAGAAATATGAAGTTTGAGAGGAAACCCACATCCAGTTTACACCTATTTCGCCTTCAAATTTCAAAATAAGGCCTTGGGAGAGACAATAGGTGAGTTGGGTTTCTGTTAATTCATTGTGTCAGCTCTTGAGAGCATGTAATCTCATGAAATATATGTAAAATTGTTAGTCTATTGGGATTCTCAGCGGGCGGGCTTTTGAAGAGCATATAATCGAACCAAATGCATGTAAGAACTATTTGAGTATTAGGGATTTATTGATCTCTGTTAAGATACAGAATCTGGCCAATGGCTTGTAGACAGATCTAACCCTGGATGGGTGGAGTTAAAAGCTTGTGCATAAAGCTGTGGGTATGCTCAAACTCCCTTTGAGCTCGGGAGCCATGACTCAGACCCCACTTTCTCCCCTCTGGTTATCACCATTATTGGCATACTAGCCAGCACTTTTCTTCTTGTATTCTATTATGCCTGGAGATTCTTCATGACCGTAAGAACAATTACAGTCTTTCCGGTCCTTGGCACTCCATGTATATAAAGACATCTACCCAGACCTGAGATAAGTTACACTTTCCCCTTCGCTCTTTTTATTTTGTTCCTCTGTATTTCGACGCGTTTATTATGTGATGCATTTACACCAAATTCTTCTTTTTGAATGACGGTGTAATAGTTGGACCCTTAAAATCTAACTCAATATGAAGCATGCTTTCTTGTAGACTTCTATGGTCGAGAATTTCCTAGATATGGAATCTGGGGAACCACATAAGGATACAGTGCAGGCAGTTCATGGACTTGTTTTGCGTTATTGTGTGCATTACAATCTACCAAATCTGTTGGACATTTACCTGGATCATCACTCATTAGCTGCTAACAATACATCTATGTCCTTAATGCGGGCAGTGGTGGGAGGCTATCAGTGGGCACAGTGGTTGCTTCTGTCAAGGATAAGAGGATGCAAATATGAAGCATCTTTTTTTTTTTAAATGCAAGGCTAAATATTTCTCGAAATGTGACTCCTAGTAGGAATCTTGGAGTCCTATAAATGGAAGGCCTTATACCTACTGTAGATGACATGGATGAAGGAGGAGAGATGGCTTCCCTTGCAACTTTAATGTATGCTCCACTTCCCCTTCATAAATGTCTGTGCACTGGAAGTGTTAGTAGGCATCGCAGGACATCGTCACAATGTACTATTGAGAATCTTAGACCTGCTCTGCAAAATTTTCCTACAATCTAGTGTTCTTTACTCGCAGTTTTCTTTGGTCAAGATGCATGTAGCATCCCAACTAGTCCTAGTGCAAAGAATGTGAATTTAGCAGTTTGTAAATATGGCTTATTTGTGTACTTAAATTGGAGGGAAGGTCTATTTTCATCCGCTAGGGGGAATACCTCACTATTACAGATGATGCCACATTGGTTTCCCAAGGGAATGAGGAGATTGGTTCAGCTATCTATGCAGGGTCCAGTTGCAGGACATACATTAGTAGGTAATATGACAGTTGCAAAGGTAATTGCAGGCTGGAGGACAACTCAGGGTCCTGATGTTATTGGGAATGATGAGAATGATGTTCTTTCATGGGAAGCAGTGCTTCAGAAGAACATAGAAGAGGAGTTATATACATCATCATTTGAAGTAGGTTGAATTTGGTGTTAATTATAATTTTGAGTTCATTGGTATTGGATATATTGTCGTGATTCAGAAGAAAATGGAAGCTAGTCATAAGCAGAAATTGTCCCTAAAATAATTGGCTTTTTGACTCATTCTTATATATTGTTTTTTTCTTCACTTATATTCTATGTTATTGGACTGTCATTATCCATATTTTGACACCACGAAATAAGCATGCATGTAGTTATAATCTGCTCGAGGAAGGAAGTCAACAGATATGATGTCCTCATTCTAGATGTGAGGTTTAGGTCGCTAAGTGAAGTTTGGCATCTTATGCTAAGTAAAACCCCTCGTAATGTTTATGCGGTCTTTAAAGATTTTTTTTTTAATTGTGATATTTGTTTTTTACATTTTCAATATGTATTTCATTTATATTTATATTTGTGTTAAAATTTCTGTGTTTTTTTTGCAAGTTAGGCGGAGCTGGAGTTGGAGCTGGGAACTTGGCCCTTAAGGCTCCAGATTGTGAACGAGGCACTCTGATACCATGTGTAGTAGCCGAATTAATTTAACATCAATTAATTCCACAAACAAAATAGTAACTTCTACTTGATTTCAAAAAATTCAATAATTCCTTTTAATTTAGCACATACGCATGTTAAATTTATCAACGAATATTAATTTTATAACAGAATAAAATAAATACGTAATTTTAAAATACATTGGTCTAATGCTAATTCCCCCGTCGATCTGGTTTTTCATTGCTGAACTGTGTCAAACACTGCCCAAACCTTGTTTCCACCCTGCCAACTAGGAAAACTTCCTAGCTCTAGGATACCATATGGATATCCTAGCCCCCGTGCCCAAAACCCCCAGCAAACCAGTGCCCCTTGTACTAATCCTCCCGACTACATAACTCAAACTCTCCTCTCTCCAAATCCAAGAGAACCCCCCACCATAAAATCCCCCGTAGAATGATAATCCCATTCCTTCCTAAACCTCCTCCACTCATATCCTCCTTCACCGCCCTTTCTCCTCATTTATTTCCTTATCTTTGCATTCCTTCCCTTATCCACATAGTTAATGCCCCTTATCCCATTATTCACGTTCCTTATCCATTTATTAATGCCCCTTATTCCCTTTGTATAGGTAATCTTTAATTTAACAATATAATTTATTAACCCTATTAAATTTATTACCTTTTTCAGTCAATGTGATAGGTAATTAATTTTAATTAATTAATTAATCAAAATTATAACAATTAATTAACTAATAAATATTTAATTTATACTATTATTCCAATCTTTGTTTAGTTAAAACCATGTTAAGACAATTAATCACCTAATTAATTTTTCTTAATAATCCTTAAGCATATATTCTACTAGGGATGTGTAGTAGCCGAATTAATTTAACATGAATTAATTCCACAAACAAAACAGTGACTTCTACTTGATTTCAGAAAATTCAATAATTCCTTTTAATTTAGCACATACGGGTGTTAAATTTATCAATGAATATTAATTTTATAACAAAATAAAATAAATACGTAATTTTGAAAATACCTTGGTCTGATGCTAATTCCCCCGTCGATCTGGTTGTTCATTGCTAAACTGTGTCAAACATTTCCCAAACCTTGTTTCCACCCTGCCAACTAGGACAACTTCCTAGCTCCAGGATACCATATGGATATCATGGCCCCTGTGCCCAAAACCCCCTGAAAACTATTGCCCCCTATACTAATCCTCCCGACTACAGAACTCAAACTTTCCTCTCTACAAATCCAAGAGAACCCCCCACCACCAAATCCCCGGTAGAATGATAATCCCCTTCCTTCCTAAACCTCCTTCGCTCATATCCTCCTTCACCGCCCTTTCTCCTCATTTATTTCCTTATCTCTGCATTCATTCCCTTATCCACATAGTTAATGCCCCTTATCCCATTATTCATGTTCCTTATCCGTTTATTAATGCCCCTTATCCCCTCCGTATACGTAATCTT
>ML797356.1:244439-264677 GCA_009831015.1 Picea engelmannii
CTCAGAAGGCCTTTTTACAATAGACAGGAATGCCAAAAGTCCTAGACATCCAAAAACCTAACCCTAGGAGATGAAGCGCCAAAAGTCATGTGGGCCCCGTTTGGGTAAGTTGGTGCATCAACTTCCCGGGGTCGTAACTTTTGAATACGATCTCCGTTTTAGGTGCATGATAGCTCGTTGGAAAGATGTATTCGAGAAATAAAACTACAGGCAACTATAGAAGAATGCCAGAAAGCATATTATAATCAACCGAGTCCTCAAGAAAGAAATCAAAAATCTAAAGAAACAAGAGAGGTTACAAATGCTGGTTGCAGCTGCTGCAACGCTCTGATTGCTACCAGTCTTTGACTTTTTGTTGCCTGAGGACAGGCAAAGACTTCAGTTTGGGGGCATGTTGGTCTCCAGTTTTGATCATGTTTTTCCTATATTATATCGCAAAGACCTCCATTTCCATACCCAATACCACTCCCTTTTGGCCTTGTTTTGACATAATTGACATCTCTTTACCACTCAATGGGGCTACTCAAGGTATCTTTACGTTTCAAGTTATTTTTATGTATTTTGATGCTTTAAATTAACATTGAAACTAATGTGGCTTGGGTTAGGTACTATTTCTATTTTTGAAACAGGATCTGCCAGTACCAGGTACCAACTCGCACCCTGTGGAGATACCAACAAAGCTGCTAAAGATCCACGCGTTATGGCCAGAGTGGGAGACAGTGCGATTTATATGACAGATGGAGTCATCACTCATATGATGATTGAAGGCACAATGATAGAAATGAGTTGTTAATACTTCATGATTCACTCTTCGTGACACTACGTGTCATGAAGATGTGAAGACCGTTTTTTAAACTGATTGCGAGTTATTTCCGGATCTGGGATCCATTTGAATTAATGTATCTTTGTTTTAAACTGTTATGGAGGAGGATCTATAAAAACATAACATCAATACTAAGGAACGTTAGGTTATGTTATATTATGATACACATTTCTGAATACAATTTGTTGTTGCGTTATGTTACTTTACTATCATACAATTTGAGTATTTTCTTCTGAGTAAATGGAGCGTGAAGTTTACACAGTGCTTGCGTAGAATGATTGAGTAGTTCTGGTTGTTTCTTTCGACATTTGTACCTTTTGGTTGGGCCCGCTAAACAGGTTCAAGTCGCTTTTTTTTCCTGCATTAGATTTAGCTTACTTCAATATTTCAGTATTTGCATGCATGTTAGTCTAGAGTTTGGGAATTAACTTGTTTAGGTTCTTGCTTGATTATTCTTCAATTGTATCATTTCCAGCATATTTATATCTTCTACATTGATGATTATTGAATCATGGTTGATTCCTGTAGGATTTAAAGCGTGAATTATAATAGCTTTGTTTCCAGTTTCCAATTTGTACGTAGATTAAAGTGAATGTGAGCTTGGATTTACTTTGCTTTGGTTAGGATAGTTAGGTTACTCTTCTTTTTTAGGATAGTTAGATCACTTTGCTCTGTTAAGTTAGTTAGGTTGCAATTGAAATAGAGGAAGCTTCCGGTACCAGTAGGGTAAGTAGAATATTTCTTTATTTTTCTTGTAGACAGATTTAGATTTGTTTTCAATGTTTCGATTAAAAGAATTTTAGGAAATAATCTTTCTGTTATAGATAGAAATAGTGTTGATAGATGATTAAAGATAATGGTAGATAGTCTTGTGAAGTTACATTAGAACAGAAATAGAAGCACTTGCACTTCAGCATAGAACTATCTTCTGTTGATGAGTTACACAGGAAATGATAAGCTTTAAGATAGTCATTAGGATTCAGTTTCTCAGAGTGAGTTTATGTTTTCTTTTAAGAATAGTCTTTAGATAGGAATTAGCTTACCCGCACATACAGTGTAGCAGCTCTAAGTTTACTTGCCCTGGTTTGACAATTCAGTGTTTCAGGTCATTAAATTCTTTAATATAGCAGCCTGACAATATGATTTTATTTGATAACATCATGAAGGAGGTCACAGACTATTAGACTGCAAGATCAGAAGGCCAACCAATAGCCTTTTATATGTCGACATACATCATGGATGATAAATGCTTCTTGACTCCTTTCCCTTTGATGGATTGGAGTTGGAATCCTACTTTCCTGGAGCCAATTCATGAATATCATTCTAAACTTTGGGAAGAAAATGCGAAGGATTCATTCTATGAAATTTGTCATTTCATAGCGATACCACTAAATCATATGTTGTACGGTTGTGTGCCTCCCCTCATCTTAGAGTCTGTCACAGGAAACCTCAGGGCAGTTGTTGACTGGTTCATAGAGGAGAATTTTTCATACATTAGAGTTTTTGGGTGTTCAATCCACCCACATGTCCTACCAAAATTCCTCCCTAACAGACTGGTGTGTAGGGAGGTGGCTCATCAAATAGTAGCAGGTGGAATTGGGATAGAACTAAAAGTGGCTCAAAAGAAATTTTGGCCAGTTTCTCCCGTTCAGAGTGGGAAATTTTCGTTGCTCAACTTAGGTCATTCCAAAGTTGAAGCGGCAACGCTAGAGGAGGTTAAATTGGTAAACCTCGAGCACAGGAATCACAATCCTTTCCAGTTGGTGGGAAAACACATGGCCCATTGTAATATGAAGGCTTATGAACACAAGAAGTCCCCTTGTAATGACTTGTTCAAAGGGACTAAGACCTATGAGGAGGTGTTAGAAAGAGTACAGACATTGTCATCCGACTTGCAAGCTAGTTTTTAGACCTTCCATAAACACAAATAGAGTGGACTACCCAAAGTGCTGCAAGGTGAAGCAATTACCCCTCCTTAGGAACAAGAAGATACTGCTCCAAGTTTCAGACAAGAAACACAAGACAAAGTCAATCCTAAAAAAGTTCCTCAGGAGACTCAAGGATCTTCACAAAATGAAGAGGCCTTACAAAAAAAAAATCGATAGACGGAAGCAAAGAGGAGGCCTAGGACACCTCCCGAGTCCAGTAAGTCTAATCCTCCTTCATCACTTGCTATTGATATCATTATACCTGAGGCTATGGGAGAAACAATGTCTACAGAGCTAGGAAGTCCCATAACTTCCTTAACTCCTTTACAGTCCACCTTTGGACTCCCACAGATGGGAGATATATATGTTGGTGACCTCACCCCTATTTCCAGAGATGAAATCCCTCCTTCCGAATATTTTTTCAGCAAGAAGAGGTAAGCTATTGTAAGGAAAGGAATGAATATGAGAGAAGGGGGTATGGTGAAGAATCATAGGGTATTGATAGATGGCCAGAAACTGGATGAGGAGGATTTCTCTACAGAGGTAGCAGGCTCCATGGGAGCCATGGAAACAACAAACATTTTTATTGTGGAGAGCATGAGAACAAGGATAAAGAAGAGTAAGCACATGATAGCTCAATTGTAGGATCAGTTGAAGAATGGTGAGAAAAACATTAAAGAAGAGGTAGATAAAAGTCTAGAATAGGCCAGAGCTACTGAAAGGCAAGAAATCCAGTCACTCAAAGCTAGCCTAGACAAAATGAACGAGAGGATACAAATAAGTTAGGTACAGGTTACTCAGCAGAGTGAGCTCGTTAAACAATTACAAGATAAATTGAGTTTGATAGAATGTTAGGTCGTAGACTTGAATGCTTTTCAAGCCCTCTCGTTAGAATCCCATACAAAGATAGAAGTTGAGAAGCAACAAATGATTTTCAAAATAGAGTTCATCCAGTGTTATTTTCAAGAGGCAAACAAATCTCTTGATAACATTATTTTACTAGAAAAAGAAGGTTAAAGGAACAAGGAAAACTTTTCAAAAGGTAGTCGCATGTTCAGGGAACAGGGAGATGTCGAAAGATTTAAAACATTCTATCACAGAACAGATAAGAGGAGACATTATGTTCAAAGCATGGGAAACAAACATAGTTGAAACCAAGAATATAGTCAAAGAAATCAAAGATGATTGTGAGGGAATCTTTGATTCTTTGGATAAGCAAGCGCTGGGATTGGAAATAAATGACTTCTCTAGGATACTAGGGTAGATAAACATTGTGAAACAACGGTTATACTACAAAGGGAGTTTACAGGAGGTTCAAGTAGAAATTTCACAGTTGAGCGAAATCAATAACAATCAGATAGAAAGATGGCTGATTCAACCTAATTTAACGATGCAAGTGATCAGATCTGCTAATAAAGGTTTTGAAGACTAGTTTCCAAAAAACACAAAGAAAGTTTTATCTATTTGAAACTAAAGATCTCCTGACACCACCCAGAATTTTTGTTCATTTTTTAGAGAAGTGTGTTGAATGTATAGCTTCAAAAGAGGGAGAGACTTCAGCTAAGCAGTGAAGTATCGTTCGAAGTCTTATACTTTTGAAATGATAGACCAACAAAATGTTAATCATGCAATAGTTAAGGTTATAGTTTTCTAACTATTTTTCCTTTTTTTTTCCCCTAAAAAATAGGAGATTGCTAATGATCAAGTAGTGATGATTTTGTATAAATAAAAGGAGAGAAGACTGACAAGTGGGGGATTTTTTATCTCTCTAAAAAAAGGGGGGCTTTTTGATCTCTCTAAAAAAAAGGGCATTTTTGACGGAGTAATTTTGAATAGACTCTAAATTAATAGAAATGTAGATTGAAGATTCCAGATCTTGTCACCTCTGAGTTATGTGTTTCCATGTCATCTCATATTTCTTTCATATGTTTGATCGATGAATGCTTGGCTACAATTTAGTAAAACCTCTACTGTGGAAATTATTGTTCTTGTTATTTAAATCATTTACAATTTTTCCTCTGTATCTGTTATCAATAGATACAAGAGATGTAGGTATTTAGATTTCAACATCATATGCTTCATTCATATTTTTCTCATTTCCTAGTCTTCTGTTACTATGTGAGATTCCTTTGAAATTGATGCCTCACTTTGCTAATAGATTTATGTTTTTCTTCATATCATACATGTTTCTATTCTTTAAAATTTGACTCAGATACAAGAAAAGGCCTACAATTTAGTCATCCTATTTATTTGGGTGTTGACATCATTCTCGTTATATTATGGAATAGAGGTAACAAGCCTAAAAGGAAAACACAAGAACTTTTTCTTCTTTACTTTTACCATTCATGACAATCCCAGTTGCAAGGTAGCCTAACATCGAATCCAACCTTTCAGAACAAACCATCATCACTCTAAATTTATTTAACACTATATTACGAAGAGAAAATAACTAGGTTGAGTTAGAATGTTCATGAATGGCAATTGAGAGAGATATCAGTATCCAGGAAAAATGGGAATTTCGACAGAGACAGTTGAGGAACCAACTATATCCCTCATATTTTTATCATATATTTTCTTATCGTCAACTACCTCTGTCTTTTAATATGCCTTGACAATATACTTTAGAGACTTAAAGTATAAACTCAGGAACAACATCTTTTTGGTGTCGTTTCCAGGGAACAGAGTAACACAGATTTTTTCGTGGGAAGAAAGACATTGACACTGTCCTTCTTTGGTAGTGAACAATGTTTGGAAACCTTCTATGGCTACCTTTACCTTTCACTTGGAGACTCCATTTTGTTTAAACTGGCTCTCAACTAGAAGAACACCAAGAATAATCCAGACGACAAGTAGATTTCCCCTTTTTTCGATCCAGAAAAAATTCTAAAATCAATAAGACACTTCCGACATACTGGCTCATTAACAAATAAAAATTATCAACCTAAATACACACAGACTAACTCTAAATAACAACACAGTGAATTAAGTATTCCACCCCTTTACGGGGAGTACTCCATTGATAAAGTTACATCCCTCGAATCAGATTTGGTTCTGCTCATTTTTGAGACGGAAGCTTTCTCAGTCGTTTCCCACACCAATAGAAATAGAAAATGAAGATCTGTCTCACTTCCTATTGCAACAGATTCCCCCTCGTTTCTCGAAGTCTATTTTCCCACCTCTCAAAACTCAAACAATTATCCCATATATCTTGATTCAACTTTTGTTGATTCTCCTATATTTTCACCCCATGAATCTGAAGGAACTAGTCCACATTCCCCAAGCTCCTTTTTCTCAAGTTTCATCCCCGTCGATAACCAAATTCTTGAAACCCTTCCTTATAACCGCCAAACTTTTACTACTAAAGCCACAATGGTCGCAGCTGGAGCAGGTGGGGCTGGAGGTGCCACCACAGGTAGTCCAGGAGTAGGAGGAGGTGGCCAAGCACCGCCTCTTTGAATATTCGCAACGGTTTTTGTGAGATATGATCCTATAGTTCTATCAGTCCCTCTCCATGATTTACCAGAAAATTACATGAAAAACCTCCCGAAGTTCATAGGGGCGGGTGATTTAACGACAGTCGCTGACATTATTGGATTGGAATATGAAGATGTTTACTCCATACTCTTGGTTCAAACCTTTGAAGGGAAAGTAAGAACCTGGTTTCAAGGCTTAGCGGCTGGAACTATACCATCATATGATGAATTTGAAAATGCTTTTATTAGACAGTGGGGTGAGCAGAAAGACCATATTTATTATCTAATCGAATTTGGAGCTCTTCGAAAGAAAAACTCTGAATCAGTCCTTGAGTTCACCCAATGATTCAACAAATTGTAAAAAAAGATCCCAGCCAAGGTCAAAACCTCATAGCCTACGATGAAAGTGACTTTCGTTGGAGCTTTCGACCCTGATTTCGCCCTATTATTAAGGGAGAGAAGATCAATGGATCTCACCAAGAAGTAAGATGATGCCTTGGAAATCAAATCTAACATGATGGCATCAGAAAAACTGAAATCCAAATTTGAGACTGGAAACAAAGAAATAAGGAGATAAAGGGAGCAAGGAGGAGCCTCTGGATCAGGAAGGTCCTCAAAAGATAAGATGGACGATATGGCTAGAATCATCAAAGAAATGTCAAACCAAATATCGAGAATGGAACTTGATCAAGCTAAAAATGAACATCACCCTAGAAAGGAATTCAAGAAGAACCCTAATCCTCAAAACCACAAAAAACAAATTAAGAATGAAGATCAAAAAATCCAAACCCCTTTTAAAAGTGAAAACTTTATAGGAGGGAAAGACTTGGAGGATTTTGAGGAATTAGAAGAGGATATAAAGAATATTGGTGAAGACTGCTTACAACATTATATAACAAGACGCGATTACGAAAAGTCTTTGACTTCAAATTATAGGACTGAGAGTAACGAGAACAACAGTGTCTTAGAAGATTCGACCTATCAGGGAATAACAGATGGTATAATGGTTGAGCTCCACCAAAAGTATAACCTAATACCTAGAAACAGGGTTTCCTCAACCACTCCAGTTAAAAACATATTGCCGAGGGCTGAAAATGATGTACCAATTTCGAAAAACATTGAAGAAAAGACAGAAGGGACTGAGACTACTAACATATAGTCTACTAAAATAGAGACAACGGTAACGCCACCCTTAAGCATGAAAAAACTAGACACCCCTGTTACGGAAACAAAGGCCCCTCAGCCAAAGAAAGATGAAAAGAAAGCGTTGGAGGTTCAAAACATGGAAATCAACAAAACCTTCGAAGTTTTAACCTAAAAAATGGAATCGATAAGATCAAAATTCGTATTCCCCTTGTCGAATTGGCCAAAAACCCAATATACTGAAAACACATTTCTAAAATGATTAGTTTTTTAGAAAATGAGAGTCAGGTTGATGTTATAAACTTACAGGATGAAAAGCCTAACATAATTTTTGGCCCACACTTCAATTGTGCTAGAGACACCATGGCTCCTTTCTACATCACTTTGTCTGTTTTCGATCATCTGCTCCATAAATGCATGTTAGATTCTGGGGCCTCTCACAATGTGATTCCTAAAGCAATCATGGAAAGACTCGGCCTTGAAATCACTAGCCCTTATGGAGATTTATATTATTTCAATTCGAGGAAAGTCAAATGTATAGGTATGATAAAGGACTTAGTAGTAAACCTTGCACAGGTACCTTCGAAAAGTGTTTTAATGGATGTAGTTGTTGCAGATATACCCCCAAAATATGGCATGCTCTTGTCCCGATATTGGGGTGCCAAAATTGGAGGTTCCCTTCGACTTGATATGACGTACACAACAATTCTAGTTTTCTGGGGGCAGTTCACGCGACTTTACAGGGAAACCAGGTTAGCATTTACAGTTAGTGATCCTCTCAGCCCAAATAATTATCCTGTATATATTGCTAATCAGGATTTAGGTAATTGTATATTATCTTTAGATGATGATGTATATGCATGTATAGAAGAAAGTTGTATAGGAAATGAAAAAGAAAAAGAACAAATAAAACAAGATGTGTGTAACACTAGTGTTTGGAAAATGTTTTTTAACAATGCCTCATCTTATCTTGGAGCTGGGGCTGGAGTAATTTTTGTGGCACCTAATGAACAATTACTTATTCCTTTCTCTTATAGGATTCAATGGAACATAGAGCACACCAATAACATATTTTAGTATGAAGGTCTAGTGTTAGGATTGGAGGCCGCTAGGAAAATGAAAATTAAAAACGTGGAAGTTTTTGGTGATGCAAAGTTGATCGTGAAACAAGTTAATCGCTAGTACCAGGCCAAACATCCTAGGTTAAGGTCATATCAAAATTGTGTTTGGGACCTAATCAAAAAAAATTTCTCCTCTGTTAATATTCACTTCGTCCTGAGAGCAGAAAATCAACAGGCGGATGCTTTAGCCAAAGAAGCTTCAACTTTCGCACCTCCCACTGCTTTCAAACTTAAATATCATATACAGATGAGACATAGACCTTCAATAGCCAACAACATACAACATTGGAAAGTCTTTGAGGATGACGAACAACTATGAATTTTTTTATAAACGATAGACGAGTTCACTGAAACCCATGCTGACCAAGAGAACCAAAATGATCCTATTTTGATCATGCATGAAGGGGAAGACCCCCAAGAGTTCCAGGATAAAATCACAAATCACCGAATGTTGGTTTTAAAAAATAATCAGATACCCAAGGGCTTGATTCCCTTATAAAGGCTTTTTAGTCATGATGACATCCCTTTGAAGACTACCCTACAACCTCAGCCAGAGGAGGTCAAAGATTGCAATATAGGTACCAAGGAGATTCCCATATTGGTGAAAGTATCCAGGTACCTGTCTCCTGAAATCAAGAGTAAATATGCCAAGTTGTTTAAAAAATACAAATATGTTTTTTCCTGGTCTTATGATGAGTTGAGAACTTATGATATGACTATCATGGAACATAAAATTCCACTAAAACCAGGCATCAAACCTTTTAGACAGAAGCTCATGAAAATTAACCCTATCTTCTTACTGATGATAGAAAAAGAAGTCAAAAAACTCTTGGATGCTAAAATCATAGTTCCATTGAGATACTCTGAGTGGGTAGCCAATTTGGTCCTAGTAAGAAAGAAAAACAACGAGAACAGACTGTGTGTCGATTTCAAAAACCTGAATCGATCATCACTCAAAGACAATTACCCATTGCCTAAGATGGATCACGTTTTAGAAAAAGTAGTTGGAGCTAACCAGATGTCTATGATTGATGGTTTTTCAGGCTACAATCAGATCGCAGTGCATCAAGATGATAAAGAAAAAACTGCTTTCACTACCCCTTGGGGTACTTTTAAGTACGATAAAATGCCCTTTGGTTTGATGAATGTAGGGGCCACTTTTCAGCGAGCCATGGATATCGCTTTCATGGGTGAAAGAGATAAATTCGTCATTATCTATCTTGATGACCTGATTGTGTTCTCCAAGTTTGATGCAAAACATCTAACACACCTTAAACAAACCTTTGAGAAATGTCGTAAATTTGGTTTGTCACTCAACCCGAAGAAATCTCATTTCGCAATGCGAGAAGGTAAACTCTTGGGCCATATCATGTCTAAAGAGGGAATAAAAATTGATCCAAAAAGAGTTGAATCAATAGACACTATAAATTTTCCTAGAAATGTAAAAGAAATTCAATTTTTTTTAGGAAAAATAAATTCCTTGAGGAGATTCATCCCCAACTTTGCTAAGATTGTGAAATTGATAACAGATATGCTAAAAACGGATAGCGAGGTGAGGTGGAACAGTGAAGCCAAAGCATTATTTCAATGCATCAAGAAAGTAATAAGTGAAGCACCGATCCTGGCAAGTCCATATTACACGAAAGAGTTTCCGATTTTTTCTTTTGCTTTAGAACATACTATTGCAACTATGTTGTTACAGAAAAACAAGGAAAGTTTTGAGTGGCTGTTGCATCTTTTAGAAAAAATTTCAGAGATGTTGAGTTGAAATATGATATAATGGAGAAACAATCCTATGCGATGGTGAAAGATCTCAAGGATTTAAGAACTTACGTGTTGCATTCAAAGATCATTGCTTATGTACCATCTAGCTCTGTTAAAGATATCCTGGTGCAACTAGACAATGATGGAAGAAGAGGCAGGTGGTTAGATAAGATCTAGGAGTTCAACCTAGAGGTCAAACCAACTAAAATTATCAAAGGTTAGGGTTTGGCCAAATTTCTCGCCGAATCGAATTTAAAAGCACTTGGGATAGAGCAATTGTAAGAGAACAAAGGATTCCTGGAAATTGACGAGCTTGATATCACCGCACCTACAGTCGAAATCCAAGATAATTTTTCTGCTTCAGCCTAGTATCATGACATCATCCATTAACTACTCACACTTCAATGTACTAGTGTGTTAACCCCATCAAAATATAGTATGCTAAAGTTACATGCTGTAAAATACTGTATCATAGATGCTAAATTGTATTGGAAAGGCCCCTTGGGTTTCCTACTGAGGTGTTTAGTCGAAACTGAAACATAAGGGGCTATAAAGGAATTCCATGTCAGAGTATGTGGAGGAAATCACGCATGGTGAGAAAAAACGTATAAAATATTGAGAGCCGAATATTGTTGGCCCAAATTGTTCATAGAAGTAAATACTAAAGTCCGAAATTGTGTCCCATGTGATTTCTTCTCAGGCAAACAGAAGATCCCATCTTTTCCCCTTATTCCAGTTGAAACCAAAGCCCCTTTTCGGCAATGGGGACTTGATTTCATTGGAGAAATCCATCCACACCCCAGCGCGCAACACAAATGAATCCTAACTTCTACTATTTACTTCACAAAATGGGTGGAAGTTATTCCCACAAGAAATGCAACCGATTTGGTAGTAATCAATTTTTTGGAAGAAAATATTTTACCCAGGTTTGGTTGTCCCCGGAAAATAGTCACTGATAAAGCACAAGCATTCAAGTCAATGGCTATGGTAAATTTTTTCCTAAAATATAATATTGTACTAGGACACTCAACAACTTACTATCCACAAGGAAATGGTATGGCTGAATCATCCAACAAAAGCCTGATTGTCGTGATAAAAAAGGTCCTGACAGAAAACAAGAAAGCATGGCATATCCATTTAAAATATGCTCTATGGGCCAACATAATAAGGACTAAAAGAGAAATTGGGATCTCCCCTTTCCAGATTGTATATGGCACAGATGTCGTTTTACCAATAAATCTTTCTCTGCCAGTAATGAAACTCTGGTAGGATTCAAATGAAGAACCCAATGACGTTACCAGGAGAATAAACCAGCTAGTTAAAGTTCAACAAAATAGGGTCGAAGTAAATGAAAGGTTGCAAAGGTATCAAGATAAAATGAAATCCTTATTCTATCAGGAAGAAAAATATAGAGGATTCCTCCCTAGCGATTTGGTCTTAAAATGGGAAGCTAGAAAAGAAGACGCTGGAAAACATGAAAAATTCGATCCAATCTAGTCCGGTCCATACAAAATTTCGGCCTTGGAAGGGAAAAATGCTTGGTTACTAGAAAAATTGGATGGAAACATTCTTAATGCCCCTGTAAATGGGAAGCATCTTAAACACTTCATGTAGTAATGTGTTTCTAAATCACCATTATACATATCGGTTTGTTTTCGAAAAAAAAACAAAAAAATTATATATATATATATATATATATATATATGTATGTATATGTATGTAAAATAAAATAAAATAAAAGTTTATTTCATGTCAGTTCCTAAGGATTATAACGTTATGTTATTCACATGTAAAGTTTCTCACGAGAAAATGGACGTGAGATACTGAAAGGTGACATGCGCAGGTATTCCTATCAAGTCTCCCACAATGAAAAAGGTAATGAATGAATTGTCTTTGGGCTGGAAATATAAGAAGCTAATAAAGGTATGAAATCCCATTTTTAAATTCCGGATAAAATCTCTAAGAAGTACGAATGAATAAATCATCGATTTATTTTTGTTAAAAAAAAAAGGCTCAATCAAAGAAATTCTTAAAGTATTATAAAAAAGAAGGGACTTAAGAGAAGATTGTAAAGGATAATTAAGAAAATCTCTAAGAATAGACATATGTACAACAATTTTTATAAACCCCCTTTAAACCCCTCCTTGTCCACAGTAAATCCTTTTCCCGTCTGATCGTGAAGTTTCCTGAGAACACAGGAGTCTCGCATTGGTCATGAAAACTCTTGAACAAACTTTCAAGAAAGAGAGTGGGTTGTGTTTTCAGTTCTTGGACTTTGGATGGATCATAAACATGTCTAGATGAATCCTAAACTTATTAGTTATCCTAACAACAATAACTGATTGGTTTGGCTCAAGGAATTTCCCTAGATTAAAGGTCAAAAAGTTTCCATTAAGAAGTTCTCTGAAGCCCTTGATTTTTTGAAGGTAGGTAAGAAGATTGACCCAGAGAGATTTAAATGAGTTGACAGACTTTGATTATTTTTAAACATATACCTTCCCGAGTGTATTTCATACTCATTGATTCCCCCCACTTCAAAAAATATATAAAATATTGAATATGGACAAATGGTGAAAGGAAATTCAATATTGATTGCCCCCATCTAGTTCAAAGAGATGAAGAAAGGAAATTCATGCTTATTGATTGCCCTCATCTCAACATTTAAATGCTTGCAAAAACCTGTAGTGGTGAAAGGAAATTCAATGTGGGAAGTTATATAACTTCACCGGGGTACTGAACAGGCTCATTGGTAGTGAAGCAATATCCTCGCATCTGATGAAAGTTGTTATACGTGAGTTAAAATATACTCTAGTAATTTTTCTTCTTTTTGGCTGGATTTTATCATCGGTTTCTAAGATCTCCTTACCGAAAAAAATGTAAATACTTACCTTGATGCAAAAAGAATCATGATAAGCCTGATAGGATGGTTAATTTGGTTTTGATTATCTTACACAAATTTGAGGTCAGTTTCAGGATAAGAAATCTATTGAAAACCTAGCTCGGGATAGTCAAAATTTTTTGTTTTTGAATAGTTTTCAAGGTTAACATTGAGACCTTGATCTTGTTCAGTCTTTCTCATTATTTGTCTCATAGAGCCAAGTATTTTACCCCATTACCCAATGAAGGCACTTGGTCTATGTGTTTTTCTCATCCCACAAGGAGACGAGATCCCTAGATGGAGCCTAATGTTGACACGAAGTTTAATTTTTCCTATCTTTGGAAACTAAAGCTTCATCTTTTCCTAAGTCGTGGAGACACCCTTAGTCCAGAAAGGGGAAATATGAGCCTTCCGTTCCTTTTTGGGTTGTCAAGATTCGGTTTTTCGCGAAGTATAATCTTCAACCATCTTATTTTCCTAGTGCCAAAATCTCGAAAACGCTTAACTTATTAAAAAAAAGTTTTTTAAAGGGGAAAGAAATAAAGGTCACCTTTTCCGTCGCTTTCCAAAAAGAACTCTTTAAACCCAAAATTAATTAAGTTCCTAAACATGATTATCATTCCCTTAATCTTTCACGATTCAGGGTTTTCCTTCTAACGAAATGATTTCGAACTCTCAACAATCAAGCTCCCGATCCTCACTTTTCCAAAAATGTTAAAAGGATAATTAATTATTGACCTATTTTAAATAAATCCCTAATACGTGTCTTAGTGCCTCACTAATCTCATCGTGATTTTGAGACCCAGGGATTGCTTGTGACTTATCCCTTGACAACAGGATCCCTGGAGTCTCGAAACAAGAAATCACGTTTTCTCTAAACATGTTTTAAGTTTCAAGTTAATTCATTTTTAAAATAGGATCAGAAATAATTAAACCTCCTTTCGCATTTCGGGAATTGAAGAAGGCGGTGATTTTTGAAACTTCAGTTTCGAAATCGCCGATATACGACGACATTAATAACAGATAAATGAAGGTATTTTTCGACATGAAAGTGTATCTCTAGGAATATATTTCCATTAAAAATCATTAATTTTTCGTCGTCTGCGTCTGTACACTCGCTTTAACATGAAATTGAAGGTTAAGAAAGTCTTATGTTTGAGCTTCATAGCTATCCTTTACATATGCTACATGTCACGTTTACCTAGTTTTATACGCACTTTCTCTATAAACAGGTTTCTGATCTAGCACAGGTATCATGACGCATACGAAGACACCCAAGAAAAGAGAAGAGATTCCAGAAGGCTCGAGTCTAGATAGAGACGTTATATCTGATACAACACCACATGCCATCGATTCCATAAAATCCTGAAGACAGATTTTCGAGACTCTGGATTATGCAATTAAAAATTTCCCTCATGACGCCGACGACAAGCTTCACGATATAGTGTAGTCCGAGCTCCACAAAATAGCTACACGACCACAACATACATCTTATAATGACACGATCAATTGGGCCTTAGAGCAAACTGACATATAGACGAGGAGCATTCTGGACAACTGAGGGGTCGTCATTAACTCTTTCAGACCAGAACATGTACAAGTAATGTATAAATTATCCCCCAGTTCCAAGTATGTTTATAATCAAGAATTTGTGAGTAATTTTCAAAGAAAAGAATGTTTGGAGGTAGACCAAACCTATCCTGACATAATCAAAGACTGGTGGAGAAACAAGGGAAAATTCAAGGTTGACACCCATGCTATTTACGCCACAGCCTCATTGAATGATTATATGATTTATGTGGTGATGATGTTATGTAGACTTTTCGGTAAGAAAAGTCCTACCCATTTCCCTGCAGAGTGGGTACCTCTTTTACATGAGGTAGCAGAAGGTTACAACTTCAATTGGGATAAGATTTTATCTGATAACATGGCGAAGGAGGTCATGGACTATCAGACTGGAATATCAAAAGGCTGACCAATAGCCTTTTATATGTCGGCATACATCATTGATGCTATATGATTCTTGACTCCTTTCCCTTTGATGAATTGGAGTTGGAATCCTACTTACCTGGAGCCAATTCATGAATATCATTCTAAACTTTGGGAAGAAAATGTGAAGGATTCATTCTATGAAATTTGTCATTTCATAGCGATACCACGAAATCATATGTTGTACGGTTGTGTGCCTCCCCTCATCTTAGAGTCTGTCACAGGAAACCTCAGGGCAGTTGTTGACTGGTTCATAGAGGAGAATTTTTCATACATTAGAGTTTTCGGGTGTTCAATCCCCCCACACACCCTACCGAAATTCCTCCCTAGAAGACTAGTGTCTAGGGAGGTGGCTCATCAAATAGTAGCAGGTGGAATTGGGATAGAACTAAAAGAGGATCAAAAGAAATTTTGGCCAGTTTTTCCTGTTCAGATTGGGAAATTTTCATTGCTCAACTTAGGTCATTCCAAAGTTGAAGCTACAACGCTAGAGGAGGTTAAATTGGTAAACCTCGAGCACAGGAAGCATGATCCTTACCAGTTGGTGGGAAGACACATGACCCACTGTAATATGAAGGATTATGAGCATGAGAAGTCCCCTTGTGATGACTTGTTCAAAGGGACTAATACCTATGAGGAGGTGTTAGAAAGAGTACAAACACTATTGTCCGATTTGCAAGCTAGTTATTAGACCTTCTAGAAACATAGATGGAGCAGACTACCCAAAGTGCTGCAAGGTGAAGCAATTACCCCTCCTCGGGAACAAGAAGATAATCCTCTAGGTTTCAAACAAGAAACACAAGCCAAAGTTAATCCTGAAAAATTTCCTCAGGAGACTGAAGGATCTTCACAAAATGAAGAGTCCTTAGTAACAGAAAATCCAGAGACGGAAGCAGAGAGGAGGCCCAGGAAACCTCCTTAGTTTGGTAGGTCTACTCCTCCTCCATCACCTGCTGTTGATATAATTATACATGAGGCTATGGGCAAAACAAGGTCTACAGAGCTAGGAGGTCCCATAACTTCCTTAATTCATTTACAATCCACCTTTGGACTCCCACAGATGGGAGATATATATGTTAGTGACCTCACCCCTATTTCCAGAGATGAAATCCCTCCTTCTGATTATTTTTTCAGCAAGAAGAGGAAGGCTATTGTAAGGCAAGAAATGCATATGAGAGAAGGGGGTATGGTGAATAAGCATAGGGTCTTGATAGATCACCAGAAACAAGAGGAGGAGGATTTCGCTATAGAGGTAGTAGTCTCCATGGGAGCCATGGAAACAACAAACATTTTTACTGTGGAGAGCATGAGAACAAGGACAAATGATCTAAAAATGAAGAAGACTTGTAATCTTGAAAATATTTGCAAGTAAAGTTTATGTGTTAAAAGAAAATGGATCAACTTTGCAACACATCATTAATAGGATTTACTCATTTAAGATGCAAATAAATAGTAGCATAATCAATGAACATAAACACATAACACAACAAATGATAAAGGAGTTCACCCCTCTCTTGGGCTACATCTCCTGGTCCATCTTCCAATGGATCATTATTATTATTTGCTCAAAGTGTTAAAAAATGTGCTTGACAATGCTCAAAATGATCAACAGACTGCTCCAATGGCTTCAGAGCGTCCAAAAACCCCTAGCTGGGCTTTTTTGGCACCTCGTTTGGCAAAAAAAACGAAGAAGTTAGGCTTCTTGGAAGTCCCCCCTTCAAGCTTGTTGTCTCTGCATCTACAAATTGCACCCTTATTCATTCAACCTAGCACACACGCAATTTAATGTGTGAAAACCTTGCACCGAACACAACCGTGTAAACGGTGCGAACTGTAGGACGGTTATGGGTGTGCCAACCTCTAACCGCCTAGCTCTCGAGCACATGAGGGTCATATGACCTCACGCATTTGTGAAAGGGCTAACCGTTCCATAGGAAAATAGAAATAATACAAGTGACGGGTCGTTTCAACCGTTCAAAACCAATGGTCGGCGGTCATTGTAATAATCGTTAGAACCACGCACACGTTCCATATAACATAGCTGTGGTCATGTGTGAAACCCGGGGCTGGGCTCTGTTTGAAATACAACTTCTGTGCATATAATATGGATATGGTCACATGTTAACACAATAAAACCATGGGTCGGGGATAAGCCCCTACCTGACCCCCCGCCATATACAACATAACATAAACTTAAATAGTTTATAGCCCGTATACATAACAAGGAACACCGTGTGGGCTAGTGGTAGCCCACACTCTACCAAATCGCAGAGCCAAAGGGGAGGTCTGGGGTTCGACCCCCGTGGACTCCATACAATTTTAAACAACAACCAATAGCCAATAATGGGGTACTACATGGCAGCCCATGACTGGGCCATGTGGCACCATACCATTGGCCAAAAATGATGCCACGTCACAGCTTAATTCGACCACATCTGCCAATAAAAAACTGCCATGTCATCACATGCCACATCAAGATATGTTTGTATGGTCTCTGCCACATCATCGTATGACCCTGCCATGTCAGACTGTACAGACTGCACAATCACCGTCCTTTTTTTTTACCTATTTGACAATCCGAACAGATCATGATATCTCTCTCTCCTGACATCCATTTGAGATGAAATGAGTTGCATTGGGTTCGCAATGATGAGGCCTATTCTCTCGTTCGATTTGAAGTGATTCTGAGCACTTTGAATTTTTGATCAAAATTTGATCCCCTGATCACACCTCCCCATTAGGAAGATTTTGGACCTCCAAACGACTATATTCAGTCTACGTGAAGATGAGGGTATAGTTCCCTCACCCTTTCAACCTCAATCCACTTGTCTTTACTTGGATTTGTACCTTTAAGTCCAACTCAAAGATACTCCACATTTCCTCGTTTTGAAGTTCGCATTCTCCTGTCAAGGATGGTGTCTTCATGCAGTTCTGTAAGATATTCTGGGGAAAAATCATCTATAGAAGGAATCTAAACATGCTCTGCATGATCATCAATCAACGGAGGCTCATACAACTTCAAATTCATAACATTAACAACTGCATACATTTGCATAGAAGGAGGCAAATCTAAACGAAAGGCATTATTACCAATCTTGTCGATAATCTTAAAAGGACCATATCGAATCGGTTTCAACTATTTACCTTCTCCTTTAAGTCTCTCCTTACTGATGTAAAGCCAAACTTCATCTCCAACTTGGAAACTATGATCAACATGATGTTTTTCATGTCTCGTCTTGTACCTGGCTTGACTCTTTTCCAACTGCTCTTGCACCACTTGATGTATCGACTGAATTTGTTCAATGAACTTTTCTTCCCTATCAATGTCATATTGACCATCGATAGCAATATCCTTCCCAAAGATAAAATCTAAAGGAGACTTGGGCAAATAGCCAAAACATGCTTCAAATGGCGACGTTTGAGTCAAAGAGTGCTTAGCACGATTGTAAACATGTTGAATGTAGTGTAAATGCTCATCCCAAAGTTTAGGATGCTTGCTGCAATAAGCACGAAGAAGATGCACCACTGTTCGATTTACCACCTCTGTCTGAGCATCTGTTTGCGGATGAAAATCTATGCTCTTTTTAAGTTTGGTGTCCATGAGTGCCCATAAACTCGACCAAAAACTTCCAACAAATCGAGAATCCCGATCAGAAATAATGGACTTAGGCAATCCAAAATGCACCCAAACATTTTGAAAGAACATTTGTGCCGTTTGTTCAGCTATAACCTGCTTAGTACAAGGCATCAAAATACACATTTTGCTAAATCGATCAACCACAACATAAAGATAATCATGATTTCGTCTTGACATAGGTAAACCAACTACAAAATCCATGGAAATACTTTCCCAAGGTTGAGAAGGAACTGGAAGTGGAGTATACAAACCCAACTTTCTATTGCTAGGTTTACTTGTGGCACATAACGAACATCCTCGAACATATCGTGAAACACTTTCATTCATTTTAGGACAGTAACAATATCTTTTCAAATTAGCCACTGTCTTGCCTACACCAAAATGACCAGCAATAAGAGAAGAATGCGCTTCTCTTATAATGTTGATTATTTCCCCCTGTGGAATACACAACTTGCCAAGATGATACAAAAGATTATTATGCGCATGGTAATCCAATTCTTCAACATGGTTAGAGTGGCACAAAGTTTCATTTACTTCTTTGAAATCATTATCCAAAGCATATTGCTCCACATAACTTTCATGCATTATAGGACTATGCTTAAGAATAACTGAAGCACTAATAATAGGCCTTGAAAGCATATCAACGAGTTTGTTAAAAATGCCCTTCTTATACCTGATGACCAAATGAAACTGTTGAAGAAAATCGATTCTAGGAAGAGGATAACGATTCTTAACTGTAATTTTGTTCAAAGCCCTGAAATCAACACACATACGCCACGTACCATCTTTCTTTGGCACTAACACAATTAGAGATCCACATGGAGATGACCTTGGTACAATATCCCCTTTGTCGAGCAACTCTTGAATTTGTTTTTTAATCTCAGCGTTTTCCATAACTGACATTCTATACATACCAATGTTTGGAAGAGGACTATCTTGCTGCAATTGAATTTCATGTTGGATTCCCCTTTTCGGAGGTAACCCCTTAGGTTCTTTAAACATTTCATCATATTGAGTAACAACTTAATATAAATCGGATTTCAACTTTGTATCACAACCTTGAAATGCTTCGTTTTCAATATCATCTTTAGGTTTGATCATTAAGAGAACAAAATTCTTACTAGCATTGACTAATCTCTTCATTTGTCCCGCATTTATAAGTGATAAATTCATCTTCTTTGTATGGGCTCTAACAATGTACTCTACTCCATTCTTAAACAAATGATACTTATTCTCATGACGATGAAAAATAGCTTTCCTATCACACAAATACGGCCTTCCCAACACAATACCACAAATATCCAATGGAATAACATCAAGCTCTACCTCATCAATGAATTTTGCAGTGATAGCAAACCTAAGTTTACACCTTCTTGTTACTTGTAACTTAGCATTATCACATATCCAACCAAGAGGGTATGGCTTAGGATGTGGAATTGTTTCCAACTTTAATTTCTTAACAGTTTCTTCAGAAATAAGCTT
>ML797356.1:272481-284981 GCA_009831015.1 Picea engelmannii
GGGAAACTGCAGTTGGAGTTGAGAAACGCATGGAAAACCTTTGCATGTAGAGAATCTATAAAATGCGCTTGAACAGAGAGGAATGAGTGCTGTTGATGTGAGAAAGAGAGAGCGCTATGGATGTGGAAAAAGGAGGAGAATCTACGTGACAGGAGAAGAAGCTGAGAATGGGCTGCAGAGGACAGTAAGGCAAAGCAGCAGATCAGAAACAGTGAAGAATACAGAGAAGATCAGCAGAAAGGGTAAGCAAGCTATATCAGAATGAACAAGTTGATTTAAGCAATTTGTATTTTGACAAACTAGGGTGGTAGGGTGGTGCTAGGGAGACGTATGTCTCTTTCTCTGCAAGTGGGTGCTTGTAGAATCTGAAGGTTGGTGCCGTCATTCAGTTGGTGTTGAAGTAAAACGGAAGTCGGTGCTTCCACCCAGTGGGTGCTGGGATTCTGTGGGAGTTGCTGCTCTCAGCCAGTTGGTGCTGGCAATCAGAGGTTGTAGCCTCTATGAGTTGGTGCTCATAAAAGATGAGTTGTAACGAAGTTGGTGCTTGCTGAACATCTTAAGAAGACGAGGTTTTTCCCTAGTTGGGTTTCCTCTTGAAAAATCTGTGTCTCATACTTGTGAATGAATGCTATGTGTGATTGTTGTTCTTTATGCTATATGCTTTATGTTTATAACACTGGTTTTCACAGTAAAGACTTACTGCCACTAAGATTAATGATTCGAAGTTAAAAATGCAGAAATGGTTAATAATTTACAATAACTGATTCACCCCCCCCTCTCAGTTATTTCATACCTGTAACATGTACAATGTGATTTAAGCGAACCAATTGCATTGTTCTTACTAATATCATTGATTTACTAATGTTCAATATTTTTTGAAATTAGGATATTGATGATGAGAGACCTACTTATCATTTTTTGTTTCACACCACTATAATGTCAAATTGATAGAAGGATATAATAAGAACATAACTTAGAGAGGAAGCATACCATGAATGGTTGAATCAACCACCTATTCAATACCCACTACGTCCAGATTCACCAATTAGGAATGACTACAAAAATAGTATTTTTTCACAAGTTGGCAATGGAGTCAATGAAATAAAGGTTGGTATGGATGATTGTTTATGGGATACAACTTCCATGGAGACAATGTTGTTATATGCATTCCAGAATGATGAGCAAGGGGATGATCCTCATATCATTGATACCTTATTCAAAATTTTCAAATCTTCTTCCACCACCCCTATATTTGGGCCTAGCTGGTCAAAGTCTACCCAGATGGGGAGAAAAATGTTATTATACATCTTGAAATAAAATTTTGGCATGTCAAACACATGTTTCTTGGAAATATTATGGTAGTTCTCCATCATTAGGTCCCTTATAATTTGAGAAATCTTGTCACGCAATCAACATTAAAAATGATCAATTTTAGGAACTTTAAATTACATTATACATTTCTATTTCCTACAAAATACAGGTTATTCGAAGATAAGATTCTTCTGAGTGATAATGTCTTTCCCGGTACCTACGAAGATGCAAAGAAGATGTTGAAAATATTGGGTGTTGAGTACATATATTATCATGGATGTATGAATTATTGTATTCTATATAGAGCAGAATATGTAGACAAAGCGATATGTTTGAAATGTGGGCATGACATATATCATAAATAAAATAAAAAGGGTAAATCACATGGTACTCCTCGTAAGATATTGAGGCACATGCCTATAATCCAAAGGATTCAAAGGCTATTTTGTTGCAAAGAATTATCTATGTTTCAGGGATGGCATGCCTCACACAGAAGTGATTCAGGAGTTATGTGAATCCTAATAGATTCAATGGCCATGAAGCATATAGAGGATACATGGCTCGAAAAATTCAAGGATGAAGTACAAAATTTACGACTCAACATATGCATGGATGGAGTTAACCCATATTGCCTTCAAAACACCAACTATTTTGTTTGGCCTCTAATAGTGATCAATAATAATAACCCCCCATGGTTTTTGTGAATAATGAACATCTTATGTTGGATCTTATAGTCCACGGTAGAAGACAAGTGAAGAATATGGATGTCTACCTACAACCATTGTGTAATATCCCGCTCTTGCACATACTAAGAAAATGTATCCTTGGGGATAATTGCTTGTAAGTGATCCATATTATTATACTATCGGTCATTCGATTACGATTATAAGACATTATCGATTGATGATATGTTGTTTTGTTGTACTCACATAGAAATGTGCTATTGAATGGGTTCTCCTTAGTGTGTAGGATTTTGGACATTGAGGATGCAAAGGCATGGATGAAACCCATTGGAGTCTGGATCGATTCAGGGAGAGGACTGTTGGGTTTGAATGTTATCCATGTGAGACATGTACATATTATTAGATGTTATTATGATTGATTATTGTTGTTGACATGATTCGTTGATGGATGCAGGTTGACGATATCTTGTCGATCAGACTTACATGTGGAGTAGAGGGTTCATGCAAGAAAACTAGAGACTTGAGGGAGAGGTGTGAACAGAAGCCCTGCCACAACCTACTAGCACTCTCACCATGGCTCGAACTGTAGTTTAATGATGAACTAGTTCTATAAGACCCACAATGCCATGAGGGAAGACTCTGACAGTCGCTCATGATGATTCTAAGGGGTGTGCAATAAAGCAAGGGCCTTATTCCTTAGAGGCCCTTAGTCTCCCACAAGATCACCTACCAGAGTACTAACTCTAGGGGTTTTTTACGTCTACCAAAGTCAGTCAAGAGGTGAGTGGCACCCTTGGAACATGTAGTGTGTCTTGAATGGCACAACCTGCAAGGAAAACGAAAGGAGGCGGGTGGCACCCTTGGAGCACATAGTGCGTCCTTAAGAGAACATCACGATTTTAACTATTAAGTGAATAAACCTAGTTGGTATTAAAATGAATGATGTGACAAGTAATATTTAAAACAATGTTCCCTAATAAAAATATTGCCCAACCTAGTGAAATTAAAAACTACGTCTAATAGAACACATTGTTAAAAAAGTAATAATAATAAACAAACATGTAACAAGAAGGGGGGTAAGAAATTCAAATTTATTTATTAAAGTCAAAATTATAATGGAGGACTGAAACTTTAAAAAGGTAAATGGTTGTCTTTATCTATTTTTGCTAATTTAATTTTAATTAAAAAGAAAAGAGGGTGATTGGTTGTTTCATCTACACTTGCTAAATTAATTTTTAATCAAATAACAAAAAGGGTAAAGGGTTGTTTAATATACACTTGCCAAATTGAGTTTTAGTTAATAAGGAAAAGGAGGGAGACTTAAAAGAAATAGGAAGATTAAAGAAAAAGGGAAAACTAAAGAAAATGGGAAACATAAAGAAAAAAGTTGATTGTCTAACTTAGTAAGGAATATTACCTTCGGAACTTGCTATTTATGAACTCAACTAGGATTTAAGTAAGGCGTAAGCAATTTAAGAAGTGTAAGCGAATTTTGGGACACCGAGGAGGGATTTTAGGAATGATTTAGGTGGGTGAGGGAAATAGGAATAATTAAATAGTTAATAAAATTAATTTTCTACTACAACTAGGGGTATCGGGCGACATGTGTTTGGGGGAGGTTTCTCTTAATTAATTAAATGAAAAAGGAAATGAATGAGAATTTGAGAAACTGATTACTTGAAAACTCTATAAAAAGGATGGAGGAGGAGGAGTATGGATCTTATCTTTATGCATAATGTTACGCTGCCGAAATTCTACTTAAATGAACTTTCTCTTGAGGGAGTTGGGATACCGAGCTTAGGTAACGAGTGGTAGCTCAACCTTGTTAGGTGAGCTGGGTTCTATCAGTTCTCTGGAATTGTGTGCGTGCCCCCTTTGCGTATCGGGGGGATCAGGGGGGAGAAGTGTACCCGTAGCGTTGGTTGGGAGGTACTGGTGAGTTCACATCGGTTGGAAAGTGGGAGTTTGATGGAGCATGTGTGAGACAACGACTCAGATCTTTCGCATTGGGATAAGTTACACCTGTTAAAATTGTTACTTGAAAATGAAATTTAATTTACGCATGTTATTTTTCTATGCTTGGTTGGAGATTTCACTGCCATGAGATTTCTTGCACATGCTTCCCTATGGTATTTGTAAGCCCCTTGCTCGTTGTGTTCTGAATTAATTTTCCATGGAGAACCCCACCTGTAATGGCATTGACTTCTCTGTGTTTGTTTTTATTGATTATTGCGAAAAAAAATTGAGTTTTATCTTCTATCTGTTATACCTTTAGTTATTAGTTCCTTCCTAAGCATTCAGCTAGGAGCCAAATCGACGGTTGTCACTTCAATGTTTAAATACCTATAAATTCAAATTCCCTACTTTCTTGTGCATGGATATTAAGTGAAGGATAAATTTATCCCAGTTATCAACGCTCACTTACCTCTGCATTTTTATCTTATGATTAATCTCAATTCCTTGTGCGTCCTTGTGAATGAGTATCTCTGCGTTTTCTTGATTGATTATCTCTTCATTTCTTTGAATGATTATCGTTGCATTTCCTTGATTGTTCAACTCTATGTTTCTTGGAATGTTTGAACTCTGCATTGATTTATTCATCTCCGATCACCTTGGCTCCTTTCCATTTACATAACGAATCTCTACACCATGAATCTGTACATTTGTGAATCTCTGTATATTGATTTGGGATTCCTGGACTAATATTTACACAACCATTTTATACTAGTGATAACTGTATTATAGCTATTTTTATTCCAGTGAAAATTTGTTTCTAGCGAATTTATTCCAGCGATTATTATGGTAATTTATTACACTGAAAATTTCATATGGCGATTTTCTTACAAGTGACAATGTTATTCCAATGATGTTATTACTTCCTTAAATTTTAATTATTTGACAGCGATTATTGGTTAGCTAGCGATCCCATAAATTATAATGTTAAGGAGTGGGACAATTAAAAGATAACAATATTGTTAGCAATATATATATTTATAATTGTTAAATCCTTTAATGGATAGTGATATCTTAAACAAAAGAATCACATATTCAAGAAACTGGTGATTGGACAACGATTTTTAAATATTTTCACACAACGAATTTATGTGGCCATTTCACACAACGAAATTTAAAGCTTTTCACACAGGGAGTTTAATATCTATTGATAGTGATTTTATGTTTATCATGTGACTACAAATTTATTATAATGACAACGAATTTTGATATTATGATACTGTGTTGACATAGATAGTGAATTTATTCATAGATTTTATAGACAATAATGTTATGGACAACAATTTTATATTCCATATTTTTACTTTTACATAGTGATATCATCTTAACCCAGCAGTATCATGTAGCTCCTAGAAAACGACATCAAACAGTTAATAGACAACTTTATCTACACATTTGGTCAGACACCAATTATTGTGGGCAATGATTTCATTGATTGCTGGCAGCGAATTCATTGAGTGTTGATAGTGAATTTGACAACGGAATGGATAGCAATTTTGGATAGCGATACTCTGTGTTTTTTTTGGATAGCTTATTACACTCTGTGTTTTTGGATAACAATTTTTTTCTTAGCATGTTATGATCTATGTTGTTAGTGATATATTAGGGTTAAGACAAATCTATGTTAGTGGGTATTATATTAGACTGCTATTAAATAGTGTGGGAATCTACTCAACAAGATATTCAAGGATAGACAACTAAATTAATTAGAGACAATGATTTTTGGTAGTGTTGGACATTGTGAATATTGTTTTATGATTTTCTTATAGAAAATATTTTGTGATATTCTAATTGGCAAATTTTAGCGAATTTAGTAATCACTATAAAACTTGTTTTATGATTTCTTACTAGGTAGAAAACTCATCCTTTGGAAAGTACTTATATCTGTTTCATTTTTATTTTATTTAAAAGACAACAAGGACATGTAAGGGACAACAAATTTATATTTAAAGGAATCAATTATATTCATATAAGATAGCGAATAGTTTCAGTTTTAAATAGAGATATAAGAAAACGAGTTCATATAGTTTCATCTTCATTGGCAATATAACTAGTTATTGATGATTTAATTATGAGTAAGGCATTTACCCCTTCGATTAGATTAACAACCACTTTCGCCATATATCAATGGTTTAAAGATGTTTAGTGCATTGGTTGCCTCTAATGTTTTTTGCCTTACTTTAATCTTATTTTTTTTTATTATAAGTACTGGGATTATTGCCTTACAACAACCCTAAATGTTTTCCCAACAAGGAACCAGATAAGGACCTATTCAATTATTGAATGTATTTTGTAAGGTTGTTGCATTGCTTGATTTTCTGTTGGGACGAAGGGTTGGAGTTAGTCCGATTGTGCATGGGTCCCTATCATGCCCATTGCACTATGGAAACATTATTTCTTGAGATTGGATCATTGCGCGCATGGATCAAGAAGCGCACATGATAACCTGGCTTAGAATTTTTCACCACCCGATGTGGTTAATACTATACTTTTTATGGTGGTACTTGTTTTCTAACTTATGTTGTCTCTCGTTCACCGGGAAGGTACTATTTACTGGTCTTCGAAGACATTGAGTTGGGTTGTTGACGTTGTCCTTTAGATTGTATTCATTATCTTGTTTGTGTCGGGTGAGTAGTCGATTTTATCGGTCTATTGATTAATCCATGTTTAATACAATTGCTCAATGTGCTGGTATGTTGAGTTGTTGTTGTCTGTTGCCTGATCTACATGCGTTGCGTTCATCAGCAAGTTGTGTTATTTAACTATTGTCGTGGTTGTCATCCTGCTCAAAAATTTTCAAGAAAAAAGAAATAATTTTTTCTTTTAAAATGCATCACATGTAGTCATAACGATGGGGATGTTACATATGGTATGGATTGGGTTCAACCCTGCGACTGTGGATCACCATTCTTTCCACTGCAGTAAACCCTTAAGTATTAACCTAACGCTAATTAAAAAATTTAACATGTCCATGTGGTGATATCAATTAGAGGACACCAAAGAGGTTCGCAAAGTGGTGTTGTGGAAGGAGGTGTGATGCCTCCATAAGTGCCTGCACCCTCGAACTCTAACCCCCAAGTGGAGGAACAAGTCCTTGGGTTGGATTCGATTGCTGTAATGGATGATGATGGTCTGACCAGGTCCTTCTAGATATTGTTAGAGGCCTTGATTCACCATCTGCACTAAGATGAGGCCAGGGAACCTCTACTCCTGAGGATCCAAAGAAAGCCCCATCCAGTACTATTAGCATCCACCAAGAACTCGAGAGAAATGATTTCTCGAGTCCATGAGTGTCATAGATGGATGCGTCGTTGAGGCATGGCTGTACAACAAGGCAATGTGTTTCATGCTTCATGGTTACGACATCCACCATGAAGGTCCACAAGGAAATATTTCAAGTGAAGGGGAGTGCTCTTCTGTGGTGGAAGACACTCCTACTGCATTTGAACATGGAAGATGAAGACGTGTCATGGGAACTGTTCGAGGATCGGTTGCAAGAGTGGAATCTATCAGAGGAATCCATTGAGCATCAACTCGATGAGTTCAATTCCTTGAGAAAGGGTGGTCATATGTTGCCCGAGTATGAGGCCCATTGTTGGAGTTGCTTCAGTATTCTCTGCACTAAATTACCAAGAAACTTAAGGTGAACAAGTTCGTGTTTGACCTTAATGTTAGGATTCAGCTCCTACTTCGAGTACCAAGAATACTGGACTGAAGAAAATGTTGTGGAATGTGGGGAGCCACATTACCAGTGTGACTACCAATGGAGAGGACTAGAGCATATGGATCAGCTAGACCCACTACCGTGGGAGATTTGGGTAAGGCCCATCAGATTCTTACAGCAGTGAATAACTGCCACACAGAGCACCAACCGAATTTGCTCGAGACGTCAGGCGCCATCACTGACCATACCCTTAGTATTTTGATAAGATATCGGTGCTACAAAGAGTTTCATTTCTAGGGCAGTGCTAAAGAGAATTAAGGTAAAGGCAGTCAAACAAGATGAGTTTATTTTTGTAGAAATGGTTTCGGGAACCAAACATAAGGTTGGTGGGAAGGTTATGGGCTATAACCTTAACCTGGGAGATTTTTTCATCATCGCCAACCTGTACATCATGATATTAGGATCTTATGACATCATGATCAGTATGGAATGGTTGGAATAACATATGGAAATACTTAACTGTAATATGAAACAGTTAAGTTTGGTCGATGACGAGGGACATAGACAAGTGATTGTAGGTCGAAGCCAGGGAGTCTCCCTAAGGTTCATCTCTTCCTTGCAACTACAGAAGAACATGCGTAAGGGATGTAAGCTTTATGTGATCCTTGTTTTACATGAGAAGGGAGTAGCAGAAGGTATAGAACACCTTTCGGTGGTGAGAGAGTTTGTGTACGTATTCCCTGAGGAGTTACCTGGGATGCTGCCAGAGAGGGAATTGAAATTTACCATAGACCTAAAACTGGGGACTGCATTGATAGAAAGAATTCCTTATCAGATGTTGACCTCAGAGTTACAGGAGTTGAAAATGCAACTGAAGGAGTTGTTGGACATGGGACTTATACATCCAAGTGTGTTACTATGGGGTGCACTTGTTATTTTCATATAAAATAAGGATGGGTCATGGAGACTTTGCATTGACTACCGTTAATTGAACAAGGCAATGATCAATAATCAATACATGTTGCCAAGGACTGATGATCTATTTGATCAGTTGAAAGGCGCAATGACATTTTCAAGGATCTAATTGAGATCAACATATCACTAGTTACAAATCAAGGAGGATGACATCCCTAATACCTCCTTTAAGACAAGGTTTGTACATTATGAGTTTACTATTTTTCCATTTGGACTGATGACCGCCCCAGGGTTATTTATGAGTTTGATGAATAAGGTGTTTCATGACTACTTGGACAAGTTATTCCAAGTATTCATTGATGATATTTTGATTTACTCTCGGACATTGGAAGAGCATGACGAGCACTTGCACTTGATACTACAGTGTCTGTGAAGGAACAAATTGTCTGGGAAATTGTCTCATTGCTCATTTTGGCAATTGAAGATTCACTACTTAGGGAATTTCATCTCTGGTGAAGGTATCGTCATGGATCCAACAAAGGTTTAGGATATTATGGAATGGCTTGTGCCGATGAATGTCCTCTAAGTGCATAGCTTCGTGGGTTTAGCAAGGTACTATAGATAGTTCATCGATAATTTTTCAAAGATAGAAAATCTGATTACGTAATTGCAGAAGAAGAACAAGAAGTTTGTTTGGACCGAGAAATGTGCGTAAGAATTTCAGAGGCTCAAGGAGTAGTTTAAGACAACATCAATACTAAACTTCCCTGACATGGACACAGAATTCTTGGTATGCAATGGCACATCCAAACAAAGCTTAGGTGGAGTCTTGATGCAAGACGATCAAGTGATCGCTTACATCTCGAGAAAGTTGAGAAGGAATTATGAGAACTATGTGACACATGATTTGGAGTGTTAGCCATTTTTTATGCCTCGAGAGTTTGGAGGTACTACCTTATTGGATGGAAATTTGAACTAAAAGGACCACTGTGGACTACAACACATATTTATGCAAAGCAACTTGAACGCGTGACAATGACGTTGGTCGCAATTGCTTAGCGAGTACGATTTCGAGATTTGTTCCATAAAAGGGATAGTGAAGAGAGTGGCATATGCATTGAGTAGGACACCACACATCTTTTCGGTGATGTCTCTTCAGATGAATCTAAGTGAAAATATTCTAACCTTAAAGCGCAACGATGAATGGTACAAAGAGGTCAAGGATTTTATCGGACCAAAACATGATATTGGTACTGAAAATTTGAAGGATTTACTATGGACAATAACGGATTATTGAGATTTAAAGGTCGAATTTACATATCGCCCAACAATGAGTTGAGGAGCTGATCCTAAACGAGGCTCATAGAGCAGTGTATATGGCTCATATGGGGGTCACGAGGATGAGGGAAGACCTTAAACTCTTATTCTTATGGAAAGGAATGAAGGCAGACATAGTCAACTACGTGGAAAGATGTCTAGAATGTCAGCAGGTGAAGGTTGAACATAGACATCCATCATGATTAATACAACCACACACTATTTCAGAATCGAAATGGGAGGTCATTTCGATGAATTTCATTGTTGGATTGCCACTGATGAAAAGAATACACAACTCAATTTTGTGGTAGTTGACACTCTAATGAGGAGTTCTCTTTTATTCCGGTGCATATGACGTATCAGGAACCAGACATAGCTAGAATTTTCATCAACGAGATTTTGAGGGCATGGCGTGCCTAAGAGGATTATATCCGATAGAGGATCAATGTTTAGAAGATGATTTTGGACTAGTTTCCAAGAGGCCTTGGGAACCCAACTTAACTTTAGTACTGCACATCACATAGAGACAGACGGTCAGACCAAACAAGCAAACCAAAACTGGGAGTACATGTTGTGTATGTACGTGATGGACCAAAAAAAGCATTGGGAAGAGTTCTTTCCACTGGTATAATTTGCATAAGGCGTCTGGTGCCTTTAGAGTTTGCATACAATGATAGTTATTTGGAGAACATAGTGCATCCTGAAGGGTACATGGTGATTTCAATTGTTAAATGAATAAACCTAGTCGACCTTAAAATGAATGATGCGATAAGTAAGATTTAAAAACAATGTTCCCTAATAAAAATGTCGCCCAACCTAGTGAAACTAAAACCTATGTCTAATAGAACAAGTGGTTAAAAAAGTAATAGTAATAAACAAACATGTAACAAGCATGGCGGTAAGAAATTCAAATATATTTATTAAAGTCAAAATTATAATGGAGGACTAAAACTTTAAAAAAGGAAATGGTTGTCTTTATCTATTTTTGGTAATTTAATTTTAGTTAAAAAGAAAAGAGGTTAATTGGTTGTTTCATCTACACTTGATAAATTACTTTTTAATTAAAGAAGAAAAAGGGTAAAGGGTTGTTTAATCTACACTTGCTAAATTGATTTTTAGTTAATAAGGAAAAGGACGGAAAATTAAAATAAATAGGAAACTTAAAGAAAAAGGGAAAACTAAAGAAAAGGGGAAATGTAAAGGAAAAAACTGATTGTCTAACTTAGCAAGGAATCTTACCTTGGGAACTTTCTATTTATGAACTCAACTAGGATTTAAGTAAGGCCTAAGTCATTTAAGAGTGTAATGGAATTTTTTGACACCGAGGAGCATTTTTAGGAATGCTTTAGGTGGGTGAGGGAAATAGGAATAATTAAATAATTAATAAAATTATTTTTCTAGTGCAACTAGGGAGAGCGGTCGACATGTGTATGGGGGAGGTTTTTCCTAATTGATTAAATGAAAAAAGGAAATTAATGAGAATTTGAGAAACCAATTACTTGAAAAATCTATAAAAAGGATGGAGGAGGAGGAGTATGGATCTGATCTTTATGTGTAACGTTACACTGCTGAAAGTTTACTTGACTGACCTTTCTCTTGTGGGAGTTGGGATACCCAGCTCAGGTAACGAGTGGTAGATCGACCTTGTAAGGTGATCTAGGTGCTAGTAGTTCCTTGGTATTGTGTGTGTGGCCCCTTTGCAGCTCGAGGGGCTTAGGGGAAAGACGAGTACCCCTAGCATTGGTTGGGAGGTAACGGTGAGGTCACTTCAGTTGGAAAGAAGGAGTTGGACAGAGCACGCATGAGACAATGACTCAGATCTTTCATGTTGGGCTAAGGTACGCCTTTTAAAATTTTTACTTAGAAATGAAATTTAATTTACGCATGTCATTTTTCTGTGCTCGGTTGAAGATTTCATAGCCATGAGATTTCTTGCAACTACTTACCTACGATATTTGTAATCCCCTTGCTCGATGTGTTCTAAATTGATTTTTCATGGAAAACACCACCCCTGATTGCATTGACTTCTATGCATTTGTTTTTATTGATCACTGCAAAGAAAATTTGAATTTTATATTTTGTCCCTTATCCATTTAGTTATTAGTCTGTGCCTAAGTAGTTGGCTAGGAGCCGAATCGACGGTTGTCACTTCAGTGTTTAAGGACCTATAGATTCAAATGCAGTCCTTTTCTATGCATGGGTATTAAGTGAAGGATAAATTTCTCCCAGTTATCAACTGTTACTTGCCTCTACTTTTTTATCTTATGATTAATCGCAATTCCTTGCACCTCCTTGTGAAAGAGTATCTCTGCGTTTTCTTGATTGATTATCTCTGCATTCCTTTTGAATGATTGTCTCTGCCTTTCCTTGATTGTTCAACTCTGTGTTTCTTGGAATGTTTAAACTTTATGTGTTGGAAATATGGCTACAACAGATGCCGCAGATGATCAAGGTTGTCATTGATGGCAATCGATTGTTTATGAAGAACAGATGCTGAAACACGACTGCTGCAACACGAATGCTGAAACACGACTGTTGGAAGCGAACACAGGTGCTGCAACACAAAAGTGAAACATGCTGAAACGTAGATGCTGAAA
>ML797356.1:285983-309287 GCA_009831015.1 Picea engelmannii
TTTATACTATCTGCTTTATGTTCATAACTCTGGATTTCACAGTTAAGACTCACTGCCACTAAGATTAATGATTCAAAGTTAAAAATCAGAGTAAATTGTTAACAAATCTACACTAACTGATTCACCCCCCCCCTCTCAGTTAGTTCATACCTGTAACATTATGTTGATTGATTCATCTCCGATCACCTTGTCTCCTTGCCATTAACATAGTGAATCTCTACACCGCAAATATGTACATTTGTGAATCTATGCATATTAATTTGGGATTCCTGGACTGATATTTACACAACTATTTTATTCCGATGATAACTGTATTCCAACTATTTTTATTCCAGTGAAAATTTATTTCCAATGATTATTATCGTAATTTATCACAGTGAAAATTTCATATGGCAGCAGTGACAATGTCATTCCAGTGATGTTATAAATTCCTTAAATTTTAATTATTTGACAATGATTATTGGTTACCTAGCGATCCCATAAATTATAATGTTAAGTAGTGGGACAATTAAAAGATAGAAATATTGTTAGCGATATATATATATATATTTATAATTGTTAAATCCTTTAACAAATAGTGATTTCTTAAACAAGAGAATCATATATTCAATAAACTGGTGATTGGACAATGATTTTTAAATATTTTCCCACAACGAATTTATGTGGCCATTTCACACAATGAAATTTAAATCTTTTCACACAACGAGTTTAATATTTATTGATAACGCCTTTATGTGTATCATGTGACTGTAAATTTATTATATTGACCATGAATTTATATATTATGAGAATGTGTTGACATAGATAGTGAATTTATTCATAGCTTTTATAGACAATAATGTTATGGACAACAATTTTATATTCCATATTTTTATTTTTACACAGTGATATCATCTTAACCCAACAGTATCATCTAGTTCCTAGACAATGACAACATACAGTTAATAGACAACTTTATCTCTGCAGTTGATTAGACAAAAATTATTATGGAAAGCGATTTCATTGATTGCTGGCAGCGAATTCATTGAGTAATGACAACGAATTTGACAATGAAATTGATAGCAATTTTGGATAGCACTACTCTGTGTTTTTTTTATATCTTATTGCATTATTCATTTTTGGATAGTGATTTTGTTGTTAGCATGTTGTACTCTGCATTGTTAGCAATATATTAGGGTTAAGACAAATCTATGTTAGTGGGTATTGTATTAGACTTCTAATAAATAGTGTGGGAATCTACTAAACAAAAAATTCAAGGATAGATAGCTAACTTAAATAGAGACAATGATTTTTGGTAGTGTTGGACAGTGTGAATATTGTTTTATTATTTTCTTATGTCAAATGTTTTATGATTTTCTCATTGGCGAATTTTAGTGAATTCAGTAATCATTATAAAACTTGTTTTATGATTTCTTACTAGATAGCGAACTCATCCCTAGGAAAGTACTTATATCTATTTCATTTTTTTTATTTACAAGACAACAAGGACATTTAAGGGACAATAAATTTATATTTAAAGACAACAATTATATTCATATAAGATAGCGATATAGTTTCAGTTTTAAATAATGATATAAGACAACGAATTCATATACCTTTAGTTTCATTGGAAATACAACTGGTTATTGATGATTTAATTAGGAATAAGGCATTTACCCCTTGGATTAGATTAACAATCGCTTGTGTGCATAGATCAATGGTTTAAATATGTTTAACGTGTTGGTCGCCTCTAATGGTTTTTTCCTTACGTTAATCTTATTTGTTTTGATAATAAGTATTGGGATTATCGCCTTACAATTTCCCTAAATGTTCTCCCAACAAGGAATTAGATAAGGACCTATTGAATTACTGAATGTATTTTGTAAGTTTGACGCATTGTTGGATTTTATGTTGGGACGAAGGGTTGGATTTAGTCTAGTTGTGCATGGGTCCTTAGTGTTCCCATCACACTATGGAAACATGATTTCCTAATATTGGATCGTTGCACGCATCGATGAAGAAGCGCAAACGATAACTCGACTTAGAATCATGTGCCACCCGATCTGGTTGAGACTATTGTTTTTATGGTGGTACTTGTTTTGTAACTTTTGTATTGTCTCTCACTCACTGGGAAGGTTCTAGATACTAGTTTTTGAAGTCGTTGAGTTAGTTTGTTGACATTTTCCTTTATCTTGTAGGCATTTCCTTGCTTGTGTCAAGCGGGTAGTCGATTTATCGGTCTATTGATTATCACATATTTCATCTAGTTGCCTGATGTGCTAGTATGTTGAGTCATTGTTGCTTGTTTCCTGATTTGCATGTGTCGTGTTCATCGACAAGTTGTGTTGTTTAACTATTGTTGTGGTTGTCATCCCACTCATAATGTTTCAAGAAAAAAAAAAAAAAAAAATCTTTTGTGATGCGTCACATGTAGTCGTAACGATGGGGATGTTACAAATTGGTAGATGAATTGAAGGAATTATGGGAAGGGACACATGTATATGATGTACCAAGACCCATCACAACAGAGAGGAGTTTTATGTTGTATGAAATATGTTCTTACACCACACATGAATATCCAAGATTAGGAGTTTTCTCTGCTAAATTACATGTTTATTGATTTTCTTATTTACGTAACAATATTTTTTGGAATATTTAATTTGTTCCAACTATTCTGATCTTCGAAACTAACATGCTTTGTATACATTAATAATTTTGTATTTATTGTAACAAAAGGATAGCATAGATGTAAATGTTGTGGACCTTCGATGAAGGCTAGGTGATCCAACCACCTATGAAAGCCAGTGTATGACTGCTCCAGGGTATTCCTCCCAGGACAACACCCTTACATAAGAGAAACATTCGCTTTCAACGGTAAACCAGAGAGAACCAAAGGCATGTAATAATGAAACCAACATAATGGATTAGACCATATATGAGAGGGAAGGACAAGGATATTAGAGAAATGTTCAATTCAAATGGGGAGTGTATGTTTGATGATCCATGATTCTTTGACACTTATGTTGAGAAATTGGCCATTGAGATGAAAAGGAAATATGTCTTTTATGAGCTCCCATATTGGGAGCATATTAAGATTTCCCACTTACTAGATTCCATGCACATATTTAAAAATGTTTTATATTATTTATGGAAGCACATATCATCAAAATAAAGTGACACATTTTATTTTAGGATAGATCTTATTTCTTCAAAATGTAAAAAGAAACATTGGCCAAGAAAAGAAAGTAGAGGAGAGGTTGGTCCCTCTTGGTCTTTCAATCAAGATGATGTCTCATGGATATTGAAGAAAGATGATCTTTCTTTCGAAAAGGAAGTTATATTGGGTGTGAAGTTTCCTTATTTATATGAGTATTCACTAAAACACATCTTAACTATGGAAGACCATTTGTCAGGGTTAAAATCGCATCACCATTTGACCTTTCTAAGAGTAGGTATGTCAAAAACATGATTTTAGTATTTGTTTTATAAATGCATGCCATGGGATAAAACATAATTAATTTTTTATGTGTTTATTTTGTAGTGTCATTATCCTCTGATCGTGTGTGGGTGTGTGACCCATGCATTCCCCCAGGACCTACAATGTTCCATATCTAAATGATTTGTTTTTGTACCTTGCATCACATCAAAGGAGATTCGTATGGCTAGCATTATATGGTGGAGTCAAGAGATAACTAACATTGTTTGTATGTTTGAGAATGAGCTACTGACGAGTTTCATGGACTTACATGTTGATATTCTAATTGACCTAGTAGATGAGGTTGAATTAGTCAGAGTGGCCTCCTATATTTGGATGTTCTTCTTACAGAGGTACATGCAATGAACCTTATGTACACAACACATATACTTTAATATAATGAAGTAGCAATATATATATATATATATATATATAGATAGATATTTTATATATACAAGATAGTACTAGTTCACTAAGACCATTGGGTAAACAATATAATTATCAAGAATTAATTTTTGATATGCTAACATATACTCACAACCCTTACTTAACACAATGTCAAAAAAAAATCCGATCACTCTTCTTCTTATGTTAGCACATATTTGAAGACATTGAAGGATAGATGTTGTAAAACAAATTAAAATATACAAAAATTAAGTCTTAAGTTAATGTTATAAGGCCATAATAATTACTCACAAACTTTGCTAGCAACCATTTTCTTTCTTGTCGCCATGTTTTATGTTTTTAATGGGTTCCATTTCGTGTTATTTTCTGCAAGAAAATACTTGAAAATTAATATTTAATGCTAAATTATTTATTTATATGTAACTAATAGAAAATTTCAACAATTTCATACATTTGAGGCATGTTGTTGTTGATATGGATCCTCATGTGATGCAATTATGTCCATTTATTTTACCATCTCCTCATACACTTTTTTCGACATTCCTACTGACATATTTTGGATATCAGCTCGTTGATCCTTTGATATTTTCATAATATTCTTGAAAAAAGTAAGATGAAAATAAACTATTTTTATATTGATATATGAAAACTACATATAACAAAATTGATATTAATAAAGGAATGATTTTTAGTAATATATTCATATTCTCGAAAAATAGTTTTATCAATATTACTTTTTGAATGATTTTTTTGTTGTTGTTGTATGTTTTTTCTATTGCAAATATGATAGGCCTCATGGACCATTGCTCAGGAAATGATTCCTATAGTTCAAATATAACCTAGTTCTTGGAATCATTGAATTAATTTCTATATTGTAAGTGGAAAGTATGTCTATATGTTCATTCCACTATATCCCTCATAGTTTTGTAAAAAAAAATCCCCCTTTCATTAACCTCCAGCACCAGTCCAAATGAGATAAGGACCAAGTCATCATCATTTTCATCTTCTATAAATTTTATTTTCTTAGGACGACATTATGTTTTTTCGTTATTGGTCTCTAATGACCCCCGTCGTTCTGACTACATGTGACACAAAGCAAGTGCATTTATTTTTTGTTTTAAGTAGGAATGAAATCAACGAAAACAATTAATCAACACAACTTGACAACGAACACAACTTATGCATTCAGGAAATAGACAACGATGACCCGGCATACTAGCACATCATGCATTTGGACAAAACATGCAATAATCAATAGACAGATAAAACAAGTACCTTCTGAACACAAGCAAGAAAACGCCTACAAGATAAAGGACAACATCAACAACCCAACACAACAGCTTTGACAACCAGTAACTACAAACCTCTACGACACACAAAACCAATCACATTAAGGAGTTACATAACCAAGTACCAACATCAATTACAATGAACAATACGCCCACAATGGGAAGCACAAAACTCTGTCCAACTTATCATTCCCATCTATCCAACAAGGCACACAATGATCCCCTCATCAGGAATCATGCTGTCACAAGGCGATAGGAGTGGCAGTAACCATGGCGCAACATAACATATCTAGAAATTTAACTCAAGATAAATCCCTCGTGCTAGGAGACTGAATTATCTGTCAATAAATACACAAATACTATACCCAAGCACCCAAGAAACAAGTCAACAAGACGCAAGCTAACATCACTCAAAATTAAATTGTGCAACTAACCGAAGGATTTCTTGTTTCCTACAAGGCAAACATGTGTGGTGAAACAACTATGACCAACCACCATTTACAATTCGACTTAAGGAACAAGGAAAATAGTAGCCAATTAACTGTTAAAGTATTAATCTTTTTAACTAGTAAAACTATTAAACCCTCAACCATTAATCTTGCGCAAGCTATTAAAATATTACGCCAATAAACCAGAAACCATTAACTGTTAATCATTATGTCTAATTGTGAATGAGTGAACTATTATCATTTCAATTAATCAAGTAATCTATCACCAAATCAATTAAGCCATTATTCTATTACCATCGCAACATTTAATCTATTGTGGTAGAGGTTAAAAGACTGATATGTAAGACGGATAAATGAACAATTTCTATATTAAAAAAATAATTAATCTATTGTTTTCATAAGTCATAAGACATATATATAAAACCATTGACATATAAAAACAATAAATCTAATTGTAGTAAGAATCACGACCATCATTGGAAGCATATCCTTTTAAAACTAAAATGTCCTACATTCAATTAAATTACTACTAAAGAGATCGAATGATGATAAGTTTGATGAAGTATGCACAAATAATTTTATTAGAAAATTTGCCTCAATCTTGATTCTCAAGAGCAATTTCGTTTTAGAGAGTTTTGGCCAGCATTTAAATAACTTTAAGGCATGATGAAAAGTAAAAGACTATTCGTGGAAGAGAAGAAAATGAAACTCCTTTTATGTTCCAATGAAAAACTTATTCAAGCAACATAGGAAAGAATGAAATGCACAATGTTTATTACCTACATAATATATTTTTATATGTTAGAATATACAAAACATAAATCGCATCATCTTATAATATACATCATTTTTTGTCAGTTAAAATAGCAGTCCAAAAATAAAATAGATCAACGATCTGAGATTATTCATAAAATAAAATTTTATGGAATTCGCTATTTAACAATTATATCTCTTTCTAACAATATCGTTGTCTAACAATTACATTTTGTGGGAAATAGCTGAGTTAAATATGATATCTCTATGTAAATAGCAATCAAGATCCATAACTAAGGAACCATAAAGATCCATAACTAGAGTGTTGTGTAAAAATAGTGTGAGAGGCCCGTGTAAACACTGGGTGAATTCGTTGTCCAATGCCAAGAAAAATCATCCAGAAATAAAATCGTTGTCAAAAATATAGACAAGATCTCTTTGCATCATTCATTATTATTAAATTCGCATTCACACACAACCATCTATACACAACCACCATTACAATGCAGTCACACAAAGTCATAAATTCGTTGTCATTCATATGTAGAAACAATGTCTATTAAATATATGATATCACCTGGAGTTTTCATGCTAAAATCAGAAAAACAAGGGAATTTAATCACCCAGTGAGAGAGGTAAGACATTGGGCGTTAGGACAGAAAAACACAAATCAGAAATGGACAAAAATGAAGAGACAAACATTCAAATAGAAATACCAAGATGTATCATTCAAGTCCATAGATTTATCATTAAAGAAAACCCAAAGATAAAATTATGGGAAGGATGCATGGATTATGCATAAAAGAAAAATGCAGAGATCAAAGATTAATCATAAGAGAAAAACACAGAGATAAGTAACGGACAGATAGCTTGGAAATTTTTTATCCTTCGCTTATTATCCATGCACAAGAAAGTAGGGCATTTGAATCTAAATATATAACACCATAGTGAAAGATAGACGACTCGGCTCTTAGCCAACTACTCAAGCATGGACTAATAACTTAAAGGATAAGGGATAGAAGATAAAAAACCAAATTTTCTTCGTATTAAATCAGTAAAATCAAACACAGTGAAGTCATTGCAATCAGATTTTGGGTTCTCCATGCGAAATCAATTCAAAATACAGTGAGAATAAGGCTAGGATGACTTTAAGTTCTCTGATCATAAAACACTGGGCTCATCAAGACAATTCGTTGAAAGATAAAAATGAAATCTATGGATAGTGTTACGTCGATTAAACATAAACTTTAACATAGTAGAAGTACATTACTAAAAGTGTAGGAACAATATTTAAACTACTATTGAATACAAATATACACATGCGTACTGTAGCCAAATGCAGAATCTCCGAAGTCGTTGTCCCCCGCGCGCTCTGTCCAATTCCAACTTGCCAACCGATGTGACCTCATTGGTACCTCCCAACCAATGCTAGGGGTACTCTTCTTTCCCTTGAGACCCCTTAGCCACAAAGGGGCCACACACACAGTACCATATAATTCTAGAACCCATCTCACCTCAGAGGGTTGAGCTATCACTTGTTACCCGAGTTGGGTATCCCAACTCCCACAAGACAAAGTTTATTCAAGATGAAATTTTAGTAACGTAACGTTACACAAAACAGATGTGTTCCACATTCCTCCTTCTCCATGCTTTTTATAGATTTTTCTTAGTCATTAATTTCGCAAAATTATCATTAGATTCCCTTTTCATTAATTTAATTAGGAAAAACCTCCCCCATACACATGTCTCCTGATCCCCTAGTTGCACCAGAAAATCAATTTTATTAATTGATTAAATATTCCTATTTCCCTCACCCACCTAAAAGCGTTCCTAAAAGAATTTCTCGGTTTCCCAATATTCTCTTACAATTCTTAAATGACTTACTCCTTAGTTCCTAGTTGAGTTCATAAATAGAAAGTCCCAAAGGCTAGATTCCTTACTAAGTTAGACATTCAGTTTTTTCCTTAAGTCTCCCATTTTCTTTAAGATTCCCTTTTTCCTTAAGTTTCCTTTTTCTATTAAGTTTCCCCCTTTTTCCCTTTTAACTAAAAATCAATTTAGCAAGTGTACATAAAAACAATCATTTACCCTTTTAATAAATTTAATCCTCCATTATAATTTTTACTTTAATAATTAAGATTGAATTTCTTAAACCCCCTTCTTGTTACATGCTTATTCATTTATTATTATTATTATTATTATTTTAACTACATGTTCTACTTAGACCTAGGATTTAATTTCACTAGGTTGGGAGACATTTATTTCTTTTAGGAATTTGTTTTTTAAACTTTACTTATCACATCATTCATTTTAAGGTAGACTAGGTCCTAAAGAGGCATAGTTTTCTAGGCACTAGGTTTATTCACTTACCAGTTAAAATCACAACGTTCCCTTCAGGATGCACTAGATGCTCCAAGGGTGCTACTCACCTCTTTCAATTTTATTTGTGCAACATGCCCTTCAAGACACACTACATGCTCCAAGGGTGCCACTCGCCTCTTGACTGAGTTTGGTAGAAGTCAAACCCCTGGAGTCAATACTCCACCAGGTGATCTTGTGGGAGTCGAAGGGCCTCTATGGAATAAGGCCCCTTCCTTATTGCACACCCCTTATAATCTCCTTGAGCGACTGTCACAGTCTGCCCTCATGGCATCATGGGTCTTTTCGAACTAGGTCATTGTTAACCTATAGCTTGAGCCACGATGAGAGTGCTAGTAGGTTGTGGTATGGCTGCTACCACACCTCTCCCTCAATGTCTCTGGTTGTCGTGCATGACCCCTCTACTCCAAATGTGAGTCTGGTCGACAAGTTATCGTTAGGCTGCATCCGTCAACAAATCATGTCAGCAATAACAATCAATCATCATAACATCTAATCATATGTACATATGTCACATCAACAACATTAAAACCCTAAAAAACCCACTCCCTGACTCGGTCCGGAGTCCAACAGGTTCCATTGATGCCTTTGCATCCTGAATGTTTGGGGTTCTACACACTTAGGAGAACCTAATCAATAGCACATGTCTATGTAAATACAACAAAATAACATATCATCAAATCCAAAATATCTCATAATCATAATCAAAATGACTAATAATATAATAACCTGGATCACTTTCACACAATTGTCCTCAAAGAATAAGTTCGCTCAGTGTGTGAAAGAGTGGGATGTTACATACGCATGATATTGTTTTAAACTTTGTCCCAAAGTTTCACAATATATAAGTGTTGAAATAAAGTGCATCAGAATATCATAGGTCTAGCTATCAAACAAAAATGGAAACTGTTGATGCATATCATATGCATCCTCCGAGGTCGTTGAGTGTCGACTATAGTTGTCCCATTGGACCTTGACCTGATCTATTGTTCGACATCGTAACTGTCGAATGTGATGGTCTAAGATGCGGATTAGTTCCGCTGTGAGCACACCCTGGTCAAATACCTGCAAGGAAATCATGTCAATAACATTTTTGGATCACTAATATAATTTCTCAAAACAAATACATGAAAAAAAATGTGTATACGACTCAAAGAATCAGGAAAGGATAGTAGAGAGGCCATGGGCCCCTTATTTTCCACAATATCGAAAGGTCACATGAACCAAGGGGAGAGTTTAACACCCTTTCCAAACTTGATAGAACTATTATGCGGTTTCACCCACAACAAGACTCGATCGCCAACTTCATAATTACGATCGACACGATGTGCATCAACATAACTCTTCTACTAATACTGCACTTCTTTGATCCTTTGTATTATTGTTTGCATTTGATCTTCCATTTCTTGCATTGCTTATGGTCCCACCAGGACCCTATCCTCAAGCTAATCCCAACCCAAAGGCATCTGACATGGTCGCCTGTAAAAAACTCGAAAGGCGCCATCTTAATGGTTCTTTGATAACTGTTGTTATATGCAAATTATACCAGTGGAAAAAATTATTCCCAATGCTTGTGTTGGTCGATCATGTACATACACAATATATCCTCCAATATTTGGTTTGTTCATTCGGTTTGCCCATCTGTCTCCGGGTGATACGCAGTACTAAAGTTAAGTTGGGTTCCCAAGGCCTCTTGAAAACTAGTCCAAAATCACAATCTCAACATCGATCCTCTATCAGATATAATCCTCTTAGGCACGCCATGCAACCTCACAATCTCACTGATGAAAACTCTAGCTATGTCAGGTTCCTGATACATCATATGCACAAGAATAAAATGAGAACTCTTTGTCAGAGTGTCTACTACAACAAAAATTGAGTCTTGTCTCCTTCCCGTCAGTTGCAATCCAGCAATGAAATACAATGAAATGACCTCCCATTTCGATTTCAAAATTGTGTGTGGTTGTAGTAATCCTTTCAGATTTCTATGTTCAGCCTTCACCTGCTGACATTCTAGACAACTTTCCATGTAGTTGACTGTGTCGGCCTTCATTCCTTTTGAGAAGAAAAATATTTTAGGATCTACCCTCTTCTTCATGACTCTCGGGTCAGCCATGTACACTTCTCTATGAGCCTCATTTAGGATCAAACTCCTCAACTCGTCATTGGGCAGTAAGTAAATTTGACTTTTAAATATCAAAAATCCATCGTTGTCCATAGTAAATCCTTCAAATTTTTGTACCATCATTGTGTTTTGTCTGATAAAATCCTTGACCTCTTTGTACTAGTCATCGTCGTGTTGTAAAGTTAGAATCTTTTCACGTAGATTTGTCTGAAGAGGCATCACCAAAAATATGTGTGGTCTCCAACTCAACGCATATGCCACTCTATTCACTGTTCCTTTTATGTAAGTAATCTCAAAATTGTACTCTCTAAGCAATTCCGACAAACATCGTTGTCGCACGTTGAAGTCACTTTGCGTAAAGATGTGTTGTAGTCCATTGTGGTCCATTTTTAGTTCAAATTTCCATCCAATAAGGTAGTGTCTCCAAAATATTAAGGAATATACAATGGCTAACAAGTCCAAATCGTGCACCACATAGTTCTCCTCATGCCTTCTCGACTTTCCCGAGATGTAAGCAATTACTCAACCATATCGCTTCAAGACTCCACCTAAGCCTTCCCTGAATGCATCGGTGCATACCAAGAATTCGGTGTCCATGTTAGGGACCTTTACTATCAGTGATGTCATCAACAACTCCTTGATCCTTAGAAATGCCTCAGCACATTTCTTGGTAAAAAAAAACTTCTTGTTTTTCTTCTGCAATTCCGTAATCGAATTTGCTATATTTAAAAGAACCTCAACAAACCGTCGATAGTATCCCACTAAAACCATGAAGCTACACACTTTGAGGAAATTCTTTAGTGCATTTCATTCCATACTATCTACAACCTTTGTTGGATCCACAATGATACCTTCACCACAGATGACATGCCCTAAATAGTGAATCTTCGATTGATAAAATGAGCAATTAGACAATTTCCCATACAATTTGTTCTCTCGTAGACACTGCAGTACCAAGAACAAGTGCTCGTCATGCTCCTCCATCATCTGAGATTAAATAAAAATATCATCAATGAATACTTAGATGAACTTGTCCAAGTATTTGAGGAACACCGCATTCATCAAACTCATAAATACGCCAGGGGCATTTGTCATTCCAAAAGGTAGAACAATAAACTTGTAATGTCCAAACCTTGTCTTAAAGGTAGTCTTAGGGATGTCTTCCTCTTTGATCCGTAAGTAGTGAGACCTTGATCTCAAGTCGATTTTCGAAAACACCATCGCGCCTTTCATCTGATCAAACATATCTTCAATCCTTTGCAACATATACTAATTCTTGATTGTTTCCTTGTTCAATTGACGGTAGTCAATGTAGAGTCTCCACAACCCATCCTTATTTAGTATGAAAATAACAGGTGCACCCCATGGTGACACACATGGATGTATAAGTCCTAGGTCCAACAACTCCTTCAGTTTCATTCTCAAATCCTATAACTCTGAGGACAAATTCTGATATTGTGTTCTTGCTATCGGTTCAATCCCTAGTTTTAGGGCTATGGTAAATTCCAATTCCCTTTCTAGAAGCATCCTATGTAACTCCTCAGGGAATACATCCATAAATTCTCTAACCACTGGAAGGGTTTGTAGACCTTCTGCTACTCCCTTCTCATTTAACGCAAGGATATCATAAAGCTTACATCCCTTGCCAATGCTCTTTTGTAGTTGCAAGGAAGAGATGAACCTTAGGTAAACTCCCTGGTTCCAACCTATAATCACACATCTCTTTCCCTCATCATCGACCAACCTCAACCATTTTGTATTACACTTGAGTATCGCCTCATGCAATTCCAACCAGTCCATACCAATCATGATGTCATAAGACACTAAGTTTGTGACTTAAAGGTTGTCCCTAGTGACAAAATCTCCTAGGTTAAGGCTACAACTTGTAACCTTCCCACCAACCTTCTTTTTGGCTCTAGAAGCCATTTCTACAAAGCTAAACTCATCATGTCTGAATGCCTTTACCTTAATTATTTTTAGCGCTGCACCAGAAATAAAACTTTTGGTAGAACCTAGTTCTATTAAAATTCTAAGGGTCTGGTCAGCAATGGTACCTGACATCTCAATCACGGTCGACTGGTGCTCTTCCTTGCGGTTATTCATCACTTCTTCAACCTGATGGGCCTTCCCCAAATCTCCCATGGTGGTGGGTCCGATTGATCCATATGCTCTATTCCTCTCCATAGGGAATCCATACTAGTAATGTGGCTCCCCACATGTTAAACATCCTTTCTTTGTTCCGGTACTCTTGGTACCCGAAGTAGAAGCTAACATCCCACCAGCCTCGAACCCTGGTCTTTTCTACTGAGCAGGCCTACACTGATACTACTGCAGTCGATGTTGTTGTTGGTGTTGTGGTCCTCAGTAAGGAGTGCATTGTTGAGGTGTTGGTCATCAAAGTGTAGTGAAAGTGGATCCTCTATGGAAACCATGATATCTTGGTGAAATTGTAGATGGTGTCTAACGTTCCTGTGCACCAGATGACACATGCCCTGCTGGTCTCACTGGAGTCCTGCTCTGAACCCCACTGATAATCTCCTCCTCTACTATGAGGGCCTTCTGGACAACGTCATGTAAGGTTTTAGACATCAACATCCTAACCTTTGCACGAATGTTGTCATTAAGGCCAAACACAAACCCGTTGACCTTAAGTTTCTCGGTATTCAGGTGTAGATCATATCTAAGCAGCTCCATAAAATGAGCCTCATACTCGGGCACCGTACGACCACCCTATCGCAAGGCATTGAAATTGTTGAGTTGATGCTCAATGAATTCCTCTAATAGATGCCTCTCTCAGAACCGTTCCTCAAAAAGTTCCCATGACACGTCTTCAACGACCATGTTCAATTGCGGAAGGAGCATCTCCCACCATAGAAGAGCGCTTCCCTTTAGTTGAAAGACTATCATGTTGATCTTCATGTTGGAGGTATAGTTGCGAAGTGCAAAGAACATTCTCATATTCTTTAGCCATCCCTCACCAGCTGCACCATTCGGGGCACCAAAGAACTCAGGAAATTTGACCTTCTCCAGTTCGCGATGAATGCTACCAGTACCGACCGGAGTGCGCGGTAGACCCTCAGGGGGGTGTCGATGCCCTGGCCTCATCTCTATCCAAATGACTGATCAGTGCCTCAGCCACCCACTGAAAATACCTCATCAATCCAACCACATCACCCACAACTATATGTTCCTTCCCAACAACTTGTTCGTCTCCCTAGGGGCTAGACCCTTCAGGCATGTATGCTAATTGAGGCGTCAGGCCTCCTCCCCTAGCACCCTATTGTTTGCCTCTGTTACATCCTCTAACCATGATTACCTGCATGAATACAAATCAATTTAATTAGAAACATTACAATCAAATATCTAATAAAAAAAATTCATGGTGATCCCAAGTCGATGGTCAAACCGGCTCTGATACCATATGTAACGAACCCCATTGTTACGACTACATGTGACACAAAGAAAGTGCAATTTTTATTTTTTTTAAGTTAAAAGGAAATCAACTACAAAAATTAATCAACACAACTTGACGATGAACACAACTTACACATTCAGGCAACATAAAACAATGACCCAGAATACTAGAACATCATGCAACTAGACGAAACATGTGATAATCAATAGATAGATAAAATGGCTACCCACTCGACACAAGCAAGACAATTCCTACAAGCTAAAGGACAACATAAACAACCCTACACAATGGCTTCGATGACCAGTAACTAGAAACCTCTATGACACACAAAACCAATCGCATTAAGGCATTACAGAACCAAGTACCAACATCAATTACAACGAACAATATGCCCACAATGACAAGCACAAGACTTTGGCTAGGCTATCATTCGCATCTATCCATTAGGGCCCACAATGATCCCCTCATCAAGAGTCATGCCATCACAAGGCGATAGGAGTGACAATAACCATGACACATCATAACATACCTAGATCTTTAACCCAAGCTAAATCCCTTGCTCTAGGAGACCAAATTATCTGTCAATAAATACACAAAGACCGTACCCAAGCACCCAAGCAACAAGTCTACAAGACGCAAGGTGACATCACTCAAAATTAAATTGCACAACCAACCGAAGGATTTCTTGTTTCCTACAAGGCAAACATGTGTGGTGAAACAACTATGACCAACAACCATTTACAACTTGACTTAAGGCACAAGGTGCATAGTAACCAATTAATTATTAAACTATTAATCGTTTTAGCTAATAAAACTATTAAACCCTCAACCATTAATCTTGCACAAGCTATTAAACTGTTATGCCAATAAACCATAAACCATTAACTGTTAATCATTATGTCTAAGTGTGAATGAGTGAACTATTATTATTGCAATTAATCAAATAATCTATTACCAAATAAATTAAGCCATTGTTCTATTACCATTGCAACATTTAATCTATTGTGGATGAAAATAAAAGACTGATATGTAAGATAGATAAATGAACAATTGCTATATATATATAAAAACAATTAATCTATTCTTTGCATAAGTCTACGACATATATATATATATATATATATATATATATATATATATATATATATATATATATATAACCATTGACATATAAAAACAATAAATCTAATTATAGTAAGGATCATGACCATCATTGGAGCCATATCTTTTTAAAATTGATATGTGCTACATTCATTTAAATTACTACTAAAGAGATTAAATGACTGTAAGTTTGATGAAGTATGCGCAAATCAATTTATTAGAAAAATTGCCTCAATCTCGATTTTCAAGTGCGATTTCATTTTAGAGAGTTTTGGCCAGCGTTTAAATAACTTTAAGGCATGATGAAAAGTAAAATATTATTCTTGGAAGAGAAGAAAAAGAAACTACTTTTCTGTTCCAATGACAAAATTGTTCAAACAACATAGGAAAGGATGGAATGCAGAATGTTTATTACCTACATAATAGATTTTTCAGATGTTAAAATATAGAAAACAGAAATCGCATCACCTTAGAATATACATCATTTTATTTCAGTTAAAATAATAGTCCAAAAATCCCAGAGATCAACAATCCGAGATTATTCATAAAATAAAATGTTATCGAATTCTCTATTTAACAATTATATGTCTGTCTAACAATATCGCTCTCTAACAAATACAATTTGTTGGAAATCGTTGAGTTAAATATGATATCGTTGTGTAAATAACAATCAAGATCCATAACCCCCCGGATGGGGTGACATGTGCACATCAGCGGACACGCGGGAGGCCGTCGGGACACCCATTTATGGCATCAATTGGCGAGCACCCTCCCACTATTAATTAGGCCATGTCCTTCACCCGCCACATTCAGTTGATGAGCCCTCTCGCATGCGGGAGAGGTACCAGTCGACAGAGAACTAACCACATAGCGTTAATGACAATGGCGGTCACGGCAGTTTGGTGTTTTATCATGGCAATGGATCGAGTAGAGCTGCATTTGCCCCTCACAGCGCTCATTCTGTCCGAGCTGCAACTCCGACCTCCGCCAAAGATTGAGAAAGGAGCGGTCGAGCTGCAATTCCGATCTCCACCAATTCAGACTCCTCCCGAGGTCTCCAACATGCCCAGGCTCAGAGGAAAATCGCGCAGAGGGGCCGCCTGGTATAGGGCTGAATCCCGGCGCAAATGCATACAAAACTTCGAGCGAGCTCTTGCATTAGCGTCCACCCAATGCAAACGATGACCTTGGTCGCCTCCCATGGAGATTGTCGAGGAAATTAGCATAGAGGAGGCTATGCAGAGCCACCCTCCCAATGCACGAGCAGAGGAAAGCAAGCCACTGCCCAGAGTCATCCTGTGGAACCCCAGCGCCGCTAGTGCGGAGGACCTCTTCCCACCCTGCATTGTGGAGGAGGAAACTCCTCTTGACAACACCACAAGAATGGCGGAGCCAGGAGGGCCACCGACCCGACCAGCAGGAGAATTCAGTACAAGAGAAACGAGGGACTTCGGCACACGGACTTCCGACGACAGCGAAGGAATGGACCAGCCTTCCTTCTCCGAACTCTGGCACCTACCACTCATTTTCGAGCTCCGAGGCCTGATGGACGACCTAGATTTTCGTCTCGCCAGAATGGAACAAAGGCTGGATATGCTCTTTACAGCCCAGTCCAAGAACCTTCGGAAGCGGCAGTGCCCAACGTGCGTGCAGGTGTACTCGCTTCTGGCAGGTTGGCGTCAGACGGGGCACAAACAGATGAGCACGAACAAATAGATCCACCGGGGCTCTGGTTAGGAGTTTCTATGCTGTTTTAGTTTAGTTAGAATGTTCAGTTTCCTTATGACTAGATATGGTCTCTTTTTTGAAACTCGTTAGCATTACAGCCCTGGTTTCCCTCGGGCAGGGTGTGCAAATGTATATTTTGATAAAAGATCTACACCTGGCACAGGAGACCTAGCTATCCTAGTTTCCTGCTCAGGCGGGACAACTGGCGTCATCACCAGTCACTGTATACTCCTTTTTGCTAATATAACAGGTTTCACCCTTTTTATTTAAAAAAAAAAACAATCAAGATCCATAACTAAGGAACCATAAACATCCATAACTAGAGTACTGTGTAAAACCTGGGTGAGAGGGTTGTGTAAACACTAGGTGAATTCGTTGTCCAACGCCAAGAAAAATTGCCCAGAAATAAAATTGTTGTCAAAAATCTATACAAGATCTCTTTGCGTCATTCATTATTATTAAATTCCCATTCACAAAACCATCTATAAACACCAATTATTAATAGCTTCACCGTCAAAATTATTAAATTCGCAATCACACATAACCATTTATACACAACAATTATACACAATTATTATTAAATTCGTTGTAAAAAATCTACACATAACCACCATTACAACACAGTCACACACAGTCATAAATTCATTGTCATTCATATGTAGAAAAATTGTCTATTAAATATGTGATAAAGTTTTCTATTAAATATATGATATTGCCTGGGGTTTTCATGCTAAACTCAGAAAAACAAGGGAATTTAATCGCCCGGTGAGAGAGGTAAGACATTGGGGATTAGGACAACAAAATGCAGAGAAAAAATGAACAAAAATGAAGAGACAATCATTCAAATAGAAATTCAGAGATGTATCATTCAGGAACATAGACTTATCATTCAAGCGCATAGATTTATCATTCAAGAAAATGCAGAGATAAAATTATGGGAAGGACGTAGGGGTTATGCATAAAAGAAAGACACATAGATCATAGATTAATCATAAGAGAAAAACACATAAATAAGTAAGGGACAACTAGTTGGGCGAAAATTTATCTTTCTCTTATTATCCATGCACAGGAAAGCATGGCATTTGAATCTAAATATTTAACAACGGAGTGAAAGACAGTCGATTCATCTCCTGGTCGACTTCTTAGGAATGGACTCATAAATTAAAAGATAAGGGATAGAAGATAAAAACACAATTTTTATTTTTATTAAATCAATAAAAACAAACACAGAGAAGTCATTGCAATCAAAGTTTGGGTTCGCCATGGGAAATCAATTAAAAATACAATGAGCATAAGGCTAGTATGACTTAAATTTCTATGATCATAAAACAATGGGCTCATCGAGACAATTTGCTGAAAGATAAAAATGAAATCTTTGGATAGTGTTACGTTGATTAAACATAAACTTTAACACAGTAAAAGTACATTACTGAAGGTGCAAGAACAATATTTAAACTACCATTCAATATAAATTTACACATGCATATAGTATCCAAATGTGAAAGCTTTGAAGTCATTGTCCCACGCGTGCTCCATCTAGCTCACGCTTTCAAACTGATGTGACCTCACCAGTACCTCCCAGCTAACGCTAGGGGTACTCTTCTTCCCCCTAAGCCCCCTGAGCCGCAAAGGGGCCACACAGACAATACCATAGAATGTTAGCACCCAACTTTCCTCGCAAGTTCAAGCTACCACTCATTACCTGACCTGGGTTGTAATGAACCTCAAGTTCACCATAAAAACAAAATTTCTATGTAAGATTCATTTATGTCCAAAATGACATTATTACACCAGTCTAGTTTACTTCGAAGGATCCCTTTTTTCCTCTATGGTTTATGCCATTAAACAATAGTCTAACTATGAAAAAAAATTTGAATACTTAAAGGTGTATGACCTCACTTAAGCAGAACTCTTTAAAAAAAAAATCGCGCTAAAATCTGCTTGACTAGTTTAATACTTTCCTATAATATAATTTATGAACTTGTAATTCCTTGTACACAGTGACCTGTAATATGATCTATTATTTCTATTCTACCTCTATCCCAGATGAATATCCTCCATCGATTCTACCAGTCCATTCCTCATAGTATTAGAGTTGTTCATATAACAAATAATTCCTACCATGTTCCTACAGTTTTTGTGAAAAAACATAGGTCAAATGGGTTTCGATGATTACAAATGTCGAACATCATCACACAACAACTCCTAAATTTCGAAAGGTGAAAAGAAAGTGGGACCAACACTTCGTGGTTTCAGGGCTTGGGATTTCTCGATTTCAAAAGACAAACATCAACACACAACAACTCCCGACTTCCGAAATGTGAAAAGAAAGTGGGACCAACAATTCGGGGTTTCAGGGTTTGGGATTTCGCAATTTCAAAAAAACAAACATCAACACACAATGACTCTCGAATTTCGAAAGGTGAAAAGAATGTGGGACCAACACTTCGGGCTTTCTGAGTTCGGGATTTTGCGATTTTCAAAAAAAACAAACATCAACACACAACAACTCCCGATTTTTGAAAAGTGAAACGAAAGTGGGACCAACACTTCAGGGTTTCAGGGTTCAGGATTTAGCGATTTCAAAAAATGAACATCAACATACAGCCACTCCCGAATTCTGAAAAGTGAAAATAAAGTGAGACCAACACTTTGGGGTTTCGGGGTTTGGGATTTCGCAATTTCAAAAATGAACATCAACATACAACAACTCCCGAATTCTGAAAAGTGAAGGAAAGTGAGACCAACACTTCGAGGTTTCGGGGTTTGGGATTTGGAGATTTCAAAAACGAACCTCAACATATAGAAACTCCCGAATTTCGAAAAGTGAAAGGAAAGTCAGACCAACACTTCGGGGTTTCAGGGTTCGGGATTTCGCGATTTCAAAAAATGAACATCAACATACAACAACTCCTGAATTCCAAAAAGTGAAAGTAAAGTGGGACCAGCACTTCAGGGTTTCGGGGTTTGGGATTTCACGATTTCAAAAAAATGAACATCAACATACAACAACTCCCGAATTTTGAAAAGTGAAGGAAAGTGGGACCAACACTTCAGGGTTTCGGGGTTCGGGGTTTCGGGGTTCGGAATTTCGTGATTTGACACTTCTTCTTTCATTTTTTTAGTGCAACCTTATTAAAACAGGGAAGTCTAAATATGAATAGATGAATTTGTACAACCTTGGGCAAAGGAAATTTCTGAAATAAGAAAGGGTGCATCCAGACTCCTTTACTCTTAGAGTAGTTCATATAATAGATCTGCCATTGCAAATTATGTAGTATAATTTTATGTTTCTGTATTCTCTTTTTAGAAACACCTTTATACGGGTTAAGGTTAATGAATTGTAAGGGAAACATTATAATAGTCGGTCTTCCTACCTCAGCTATAGTTCTGTTTCTACATAGTCTGTTTAAAGGAAAAGAAAATGCAACATAGTTTACAAAATTCAGAAAATTGTCCCTGGCATTATTCCTACTGTTAGATTGATGAAATTACAACATAACCTCCACTCCTAATATGAAAATCTCAGTATGAATTTCACTCAGAGAACAAATAAAGAAAGGAACTAGCAGTGAATCTAATTTAGGGGAAATTTCTTCCAAATGTTTATCCATGCATAATCCTTTCAACTAACATAAAAAAAAAAGCCCAATTCTATCGTTCGTTCAGAAAGGGGTCACTCGAGATTAGATTTACCCTATGTTCTTTGTCAATCTTTATGATTCATGAATTCAACCCGATTTCTCCTATGCATTTTTATCTATCAAAATTAGTAGATGCATTACATCTGTGATTGAATCATTCACTAGAGAATGGAAATTATTTCAGTTCAAATTTAATAAATACATGACATCGGATAACAAATCATTCGAACAGAAAAATGGAAATCATTTCAGTTCTGAATTAACAAATACATTACATCAGTTATAAAATCATTCATATAGAGAAGAAGTAGAAAAACATATTTGAACCAGATCGCGAGAAGATAAAGGGAACAACCATGTTCCTCCCAACCATAGAACAGGACAGCCAAATCACTTGTCTGATTCACCCCCTATCCTGACCATGAATCCATGAGGGAAAACTTGGAACCTTCTCCTCCGCAAATATCTTTATGTTTTAGAAGACTCCTCTTGCCTCACACTCAATATATAGTGTTCATAACATAAAGAGAACTCCAAATATTTTTCCCCAGCATACTTGGCAGCGTCCTGCCTCCTCGCATATGCTATTTATCAATTTTTCCCAGGTCTTTTTCTCTCCCTTGGGGGATTTTCGCAGCTTTCTAAATCCATGATTTTCAGGGGCTGCCAATGGCCAAATCTCTTATTTTCCACTTGTAATAATTAGCCCATAGGTAGTTCCACCATGTTCCCCACTCATGGAGTCATGGCCAACTGATTTTAACATGGTTGTTCCATTTGTCCTCATGTAGTTAATATAAATACTCTATTTTTATGCAAGTGTCATAATCAAATAGCTAGTTGAGTCCAATCAGATCTCTACCCAATAGTCATAATACTTAATTACAAATACAAAATTCGAAATTTGGAATTGCCATAAATGGAAAAAAAATATCAAATTCGAATTTACTAACAACAGAAATAAATTTCCAGCAAATTTAAATTTCAAAAATATTTTATTTTTGGGGATATCACATCCTTTCCCCCTTCAGTAAAAGACTATCCTCAGTGTTCGTTCCTTTCTTGGAACAGAGTTGCATGAGATTTCCACAAATCTCCCTCCAACTCCCAAGTGGCCTCCTTAGGACTAAAGTGCTTCCATTGCACCTTTACTTGAGCGATAGCTCTGTTCCAAAGTGTTATTTCTCTCTGGTCTAGAATGCATATGGCTCCATCTAGAACTCACCTTCGGGTTCAACCTGCACCAAGTTCCAATCAATCATATGAGTAGGGTCATGAACATACTTTTTCAACAAATAAACATGAAATACATTATGAGTTCTTAGATTAGTTGGAAGTGCAAGTTGATATGCTATGGGTCCAATTCAAGCTAGTATCTGTTGGTTGTGGAGCCTGATTATCTTCCTGATTCAGAGGTCCTTGCTTTCAGCCGTGTTTATACCCGATGAAGTATTTACACCCCAAAAGTATGTGCACTCTTCCACGCGAGGGAGTGCAGAGGGGGGGGTACGCCCTTTGCGGGGTCCGGGGGGTCCATCCCCCCGGCTGGGGGGTCTGGGGGCAAGCGAGCCCCCAGCGGAGGTTCGGGGGCGAAGCCCTCGAAGTAAAAATTGCCTTATAAAAGTATATTGTAATTTCATTGTAAATCTGGACCGTTCATTATAAGGTCGAAGATCTAACGGTAGAGATTATGTTAGGGTTTTTTGCCCTAGAAGGCAACCCTCTTTTATGAGGGAAATGTATTGCAGCTATGGTTGATGGTGAATATTGTATTCTGAGAGAGGAGACTGTGAGATAAAGAAGAGGAAGTTACAGTGGGTTTTGTTGTAGGTTGTATCCCTTCATTTGTTGGATAATAATAAAGGAAGGACCTGACAATTTCTCTGGTGGATGTAGCCCACACTCGGTGAACCACGTAAATCTGTGTCTCTCTTGTATTGTGTGTCTTCTGTGTTTTGTTTCTGCATTTGTTTTAATTTATTGCTCCGCGGTCCTGTTTTTCTAACAACTGGTATCAGAGCGTAAGGTAACTCGCAAGAAAAGAGGGTTCCTGGTTCGAGTGGGAGCAATGTCGAAAGATGGAAAGTTTAGGGTCGAGAAATTTAACGGCCAAAACTACCAGTTATGGAAGATGCAGATGGAAGACTATTTATATTAGAAGGATCTATTCCTACCATTGAGTGGAGTAGCAAAGAAGCCGACGGCCATGAAGGATGAAGAATGGGAGATTCTTGACAGAAAGGCTCTGGGAACGATATGGCTGAGCCTAGCAGCATCGATGGCTTTCAATATTTCAAAAAAAAGACAACGAAGGGTTTGATGGACGCGTTGGCCAAACTGTATGAAAAACCCTCGGCGTCGAATAAGGTATTTCTAATGAAGAGATTATTTAATATGAATATGTCAGAAGGTGGGTCTATTGCAGATCATTTAAATGAATTTAATATGGTTACTAGTCAACTAAGTTCTGTAAAAGTGGACTTTGATGATGAGGTTAGGGCTCTTCTAATCTTGTGCTCATTGCCAGAAAGCTGGAATGGCTTGGTCATGGATGTAAGTAAC
>ML797357.1:20136-60426 GCA_009831015.1 Picea engelmannii
GGCTTGTTTATTTAAAATATTTTTTTATTATAATTTCGTTGAACTTTGGGTTAATTTCTTGGTATTTAGTTTAATTTTTATGTTAAATATTTATTGTATAATTTATGATGATTTAAATGTGATAAATAATTTAATATTTTTTATTAGTATTTAAAAATAAATAAATAAATAAAATTTAAATTTTATTTTGAGTATAAAAATAAAATGTTTTTTGGATGTGGCAAAATCTATCATAATTTGGTTGAAAGAAGTTGTGAGAACACTTATTATTAGCTATTTTCCCTGAATGCAAGATGACTTATCACCATTACTCAAGGAAAACTACACTACTTGAAATGACTTGTTGGTGGTCTGTAAGAGTGAACTTTCACTCTTCCCCGATGCCTCTAGTTCTTGGGCCATTGACATGTTTCCTCACCTCCAAGGAAGATGAGTTCTTAGCCAATCACAATCAATTTTAGGTCCTACACCCTTATGCACCTTTCCCTTCACCTCATCCACCTCATCATTCTCAAGAAGCCTAAAACTATGCGAGAAAATCCCCTACGATCTTTCCAAATAGATATATGTTTCATTGTTGCACACTTCTTTCTTAGACATTTCATTACTTATCTCCAATATTCGCTTGTCTTCTTGCACTTGAATTTTAACGTCCTCTTTCTTTAGCCCTACAACGATGACAAATAGTACATTCATGACAACAAACCATTCCACTGAGCACAAGGTGGCTTACCACAAAGTGACAATTATACCTTTCTTTTCTTTGTGAGTTGAGCGAGGCAACTCACACCTTGATCGTCGAACCTGCATTAAACTTTCTCCTTCATAATATTCGTTAGCCTAACCTTCTAGAGAGAGAAATAAAAGCTAGAAGGAAATTGAACATAGCAATGTAACCCCTGGATGAGGTAGAAGGTTTTGAGAATCGATTCATGTTGAAAAGAATGATGCATTAATGCCTTGGTTAAAAAATTATCCTCTATTTCATTTCCGACAATCTGCCATAATAATGCGATGAAGCCCAAATTTTGAAGTGAATGTCGGAAATATTTGTTGTTGATCCTTGTCTCCTCATCTCTAAGCATCCTTGAGGGCTTGTGTTGTTGGGTATGTGTTATATGCTTTGCATGTGTGTGTGTGTGAGTGCATCAGATTCCACAACTGTGTGTGTGGGCATTTTTCCTATTTTAGCGTATTTTGCTATTTTTAGCAGTTTTCTAAATTAATCCCGAATTAAGGGATTAGGGTTTTGGTATCTACGGAATACCTAAAAACATTGTATATATTGTATGGTGAATGGTGAAATTAATACAATGAAGAGTTGAAAGGTTTTCTCCTGGCTAAGGGTTTCCGGTATAAATCTATGTGTACTATGTGTAGCCATTGATTAATTTCTGTTTTGCTTAAGAATCTATATGCATTGCTTTACTTCATAAGTTTAAAACTTACATGTGGTATCACAACTCGTTTTTGGATTCAGAGGGACGCCTTTGTTGCTGAGGGTTTCGCTCAGTCTTGATAGATCAAGGTTATCTTGGGTCTGTGGTAAACTTGGGTTTAGTGGGAGCTTTTGCAGTGGTTATTCGAGTGTAGAAGGAGGAATGGTGAGCTCTTCTAGAATCGAGATAGAGAAGTTCAACGGTAAAAAAATTGAGCTATGGAAGCTCAAGATGGAGGACCTTCTTGTAGACAAAGAACAATGGATCGTTGTGGATCCTGGTACACAACCTACTGGTACGCAACCTACTGGCACACATACGACTGGTACACAATCTACTAGTACACCACCTACTGGTATGTCGAAGGAAGATTGGGAGAAGTTGGACAGAAGAGCAAGGAGTACTATTCGACTCTGCCTGGCAGATTCAGTGTTGTTGAATGTCTCAGGAGAATCTACATCCAAGGTACTATGGGATAAGTTAAGGAATTTGTATCAATCAAAGTCCCTGGTAAATAAGTTTTTTCTTCGAAAGAAGTTGTATCATCTTAGGATGGAAGATGGAGATTCTGTGTCAAAACATCTAAATGCCTTTAATACTCTGGTAAGTCAAATTGTCTCTGTTAATATTACAATTGCAGAAGAAGATAAGTGTATTACTTTGTTATGTTCTTTGCCAGACTCCTGGGATAATTTGGTTGTAGCAATAGGTAGTACCACTCAATCTACATTGAAGTATGAGGATGTAGTTGCATCCTTGTTATCTGAAGAGATGAGGCGGAAAAGCATGGATGGTCATAGCACATATGCTTTATTTGTAAGAGGTCGTACCCAAGACAGGAATCCGGGTAAGTCTTCAGGGGGGAGACCTAAATCTATAGGTAGATCTAAGTCTCCAGGAAAATCTTTGAGGAAATGTTGGAAGTGTGGTAAAATAGGGCATTATAAGAAAGATTGCAAGTCTAAGAGGGTTTATAAACCAAAGGGATCTAATAGTACCTCTTCCACAAAGGTGAAAAACTCCATTGAAGAAGGAGGTGATGTTTACCTGACATATATAGGTACACATGAAGACTGTGATGTATGGTTGATTGAATTAGGTGCGTCATACCATATGACTCCTCACAGGGAGTGGTTCTGTGAATATGAAAAATACGATGGTGGTGATGTATTCCTAGGAGATGACTCGACAACCAAAATGATGGGACATGGAAGGGTTAAGTTGCTTCTAAAAGATGGAAGGATTAGAACTCTCCCTGGGGTTCTGCATATTCCAAAACTAGCCAGGAGCCTAATATCTGTAAGCAAGTTGGATGATGCAGGAGTGGATACTGTATTGGGAAAGGGCACTTGCAAGATGGTACAAGGGGCAATGGTGTTGATGAGGGGAGTTCGGTGTGGAACTTTGTACAAGTTGTTGGGAAACACTTATACTAATGGGTGTAACAGTTCTATTGTCCCTGAGCATAGAAATGAAGGAGACAAGACCAATACTGTCCCTGAAAAGAAGACCATGTTGTGGCATCAAAGACTGGGGCATATTGGAGAAAAGGGCCTTCAAATACTACACGGTAAAGGTATGGTTGAAGGTATGTCTAATTGCACTCTGGATTTGGATTTCTATGAACATTGCATATATGGTAAACAAAATCGAGTAATATTCCCATCTGGTGCTACAAGAGAAAAGGGGATCTTAGAGTTGATACACAATGATGTGTTTAGACCTGTTCTTGTTCCATCCCTAGGTAAATCTGTGTATTATGTTTCATTCATAGATGATTTCTCAAGGAACACATAGATTTATTTTCTTAGAAAGAAATCTGAGGTATTTGATAAATTTAAAGAGTTTAAGGCTCTGGTAGAAAATCAGACAGAAAATAAAATAAAGGTATTGAGGACAGATAATGGTAGAGAATTATGTGGAAATGAATTGGAAGAATTTTGTAAGAAGTGTGGTATAGCAAGGTAGAATACTACTCCATACACATCTCAACAGAAAGGAGTTTCAGAAAGGATGAACATGACACTGATGGAAAAATCAAGGAGCATGCTTAGTGGTGCCAAGTTAGGACAAGAATTCTGGGCAAAGGCAGTGGGTACATCATGTTACCTGGTCAATCGATCACCTTCATCAACGTTGGATGATAAAACTCCACATGAGGTATGGACTGGAGAGAAACCCTCTCTTCAACATCTTAGAGTGTTTGGTTGTGATGCTTATGTATATGTTCCAAAGGAAAATAGGAGTAAGTTGTATAAAAAAACTGAAAAAGTGTATCTTTATTGGTTATAAAGATGGTGCTAAAGATTATAAGCTTTGGAACCTAGAAACCAAGATGACTGTTTACAGTCGAGATGTTTTTTTCAGAGAGGTAAAAGATGTTTCCAAACAGGAATTCCTACCAAGGCCAGAAAAACCTGAGAAAATAGAGTTGGAGTTGGATGATGCAAAATATGAATCATCTGAAGAAGATGAAGCAGAAGAAGAAGAACCTCATACCCCAGTATTGAGGAGATAGGTGAGGGAAATAAGGGAACCAGAAAGGTATAAACCACATGCTTTTCGTTCTAATTTTGCTTTATCTATTACTGATGATGATGATCCCAGAACTGTCAGAGAAGCAATGAATTCAAAGGATAGTAAACTCTGGAAGAAGGCCATGGTTGAAGAAATGGATGCCTTGGATAAGAATGAGACATGAGATATAGTTGAGCTACCAGTTGAAAGAAAATTTGTTGGTAGAAAATGGTTGTTTAAGAAGAAGTTTAATGCAGAAGGAAAAGTGGAGAAATACAAAGCTAGGTTAGTAGCAAAAGGTTATTCCCAACTAGAGGGAATTGACTTTGGTGATATTTTTTCTCCTGTTGCCAAGTTAACTTCTATTAGATTTCTTTTATCTATTGCTGCTTCTTTTGATCTTGAAGTGGAACAGATGGATGTGAAGATAACATTCCTACATGGGGATCTGGAAGAAAAAATCTACATGAAGCAACCATAAGGATTTGTAGTGAAGGGAAAGAAAGAGCTGGTCTGTAAGCTAAAGAAGTCACTATATGGTCTGAAGCAATCACCTAGGATGTGGTACCAACAGTTTGACACATACATCCTTGGATTGGTATTTGTGAGAAGAAGGGTTGATCACTGTGTATATTCCAAGCAGGTTGGTAATCACTTCATTTATGTAATGTTGTATGTTGATGACATGTTGTTGGTAGGAAATAAAATGGATGTTATCAAGGAGGTGAAATCGCAGCTATCCTCCAAATTTGACATGAAGGATCTCGGTGCTGCTAACTTCATTATGGGAATGGAGATTAAAAGAAATCGTGCAAACAAGAAACTCTGGTTGAATCCGAGAAAATATGTTGAGACAATATTGCAGAGGTTTAATATGCATAGAATTAAACCGATCAAGGTTCCTATTCCTATAGGTGTAAAGTTATCTGCAGATCAGTGTCCCAAGACACAGGAAGAAGAAGAGGACATGTCCCATGTTCCGTATGCTAGTGTAGTTGGCAGCTTGATGTATGCAATGGTCTGTACTAGACCGGACATTACACATGCAGTGGGAGTTTTGAGTAGGTATATGTCAAAACCAAGGAAGGAGCATTGGACAACAGTAAAGAGGGTCTTCAAGTATCTTCGTGGCACTACCAGCTATGGATTGTGCTACCAAGGAAGACCATGATTGGACAGAGTGGTGGACATACATGGGTTTGTTGATGTAGACTGGGCTGGAGATCTGGATCACATAATATCTACTAGTGGGTATGTGTTTAACCTATTTGGAGGAGCAATCAGTTGGATGAGCAAAAGACAGGCTGTAGTGGCACTCTCAACTACAGAAGCTGAATACATGGCAGCCACTCATGCAAGCAAGGAAGCAATATGGTTACAGATATTGTGTTCAGGTATTGGGTTGATACAACAAGCAGTGAGATTAGATTGTGACAGTCAAAGTGCAATTTTCCTGGCAAAGAACCCAACTTATCATTCGAAAACAAAGCATATTGATGTTTAGTGTCACTTTGTGAGAGACATGGTTGAAGAAAATAAGGTGTGGCTGAAAAAGTTTGACACTTTGAAGAATGTTACATATTCATTGAAAAAGTCTATGAGCACAAAAAAGTTCTCCTGGTGTAGAGTAACAATGGGCATTGCTGCCCTGGATTGTTGACTATATAATCTTGTGGACCCATGGATGCAAAGAAAACAACAAGTGGGAGAATGTTGGGTATGTGTTATATTCTTTGCATGTGTGTGTGTGGGCATGTTAGATTCGACAACTATGTTTGATGATCCCAAATTCACCACACATTTTTCTATTTTTAGCGGTTTTCTAAATTAATCCTGAATTAAGGGATTAGGGTTTTGGGATCTACGAAATACCTAAAAAAATTGTATATATTGTATGGTGAATGGTGAAATTAATACAATGAAGAGTTGAAAGGTTTTCTCCCAGTTAAAGGTTTCCGGTATAAATCTCTGTGTACTATGTGTATGAGCCACTGATTAATTTCTGTTATGCTTAAGAATCTATATGCATTGCTTTATTTCACAGGTTTAAAAATTACATGCACTCTGTTTCACCCACCATGAAGCTAACATCATCCCTTAATGATCACAATGATTTGTACCTCATGCAGCTACAACAATTTTCAATCATGTGAATTACCTCACTCTCTACGCTCTACCAACACCATTTCTAGGCATTATCTCCTATCCTTACAGTGTGTTATCACACAAATTGTAGTTTGGAAAAATCCCAACCCAAACCAAAAAGGTGTGACAACTATGGGAGTATTTACCCACTGTCACCTTAGATAAACACTCTCTTCACTTTACTGATGATAAAATCACCACATGGGGGGAATCCTGGGTGACCCTAGGGGGATTGCGATGGAAAGTGAAAAGAGATGAAGGATGCCCCTATAGGTCAAACTCAATGGTGGTAAGGAGACTTAAGAATGAGTATTGTGAGAATTTAATTGGTTTCCAAGGTGGTGTACCTGTAAAACAATTTCAAACCTTCTCGAAACAAGACAATATATAGTAATAGAAGCCTCAAAACCAATGGGAATGCAACAAGAAACCTTGCTGTCCCAAATTGAAGCAGTATGGAAATATATATATCAACAATAAATTATAATAATAGCTTCAAATTATACCATCAAAATCAAGTGGAAGATATTGGAAACAAAACTAGCAATGAGTAGATAAATTTCCAATGATTAAAACAAGACTTTGATAGCAATTAGAGGGCTTCTAGTTAGTGTTATTGACAAGATTTGTAACAGCCTTATGGTTGTAGCAAAAATTTGCTACAACAAAAAATTATAGCCACTAAAATCAATAGGTAAACCATCCAAAATATAGTTATTAACCAGTAGAACAATTGCCAAGGCTTACAAGTGTCTTTTAGTGGTAGAATAGTGAGTAAAGAATGAAACGAAGATGAGTTTGATGTAGCCCTATTGGCTGTAGCATAAAGTTTATTACAACAATTAGGTCACTTGGTTAAACTAGACGACCTTAGGGCACAATACAACTTGAAGTAGGAAGAATTAAATCCAACTTGAACAATTGCAATATCTCAAGAAATCGCATATACCAATGCATGAATATTCAATCTCCAATGCAAGTAGATTAGTGCCTTATCTATTGGGTTATGGGGTCTCTTTTTTATGAGCTAGGAATTATTACCACTCTAGGGGTGTAATCCTTTTTAATCCCTAGAGCAAACAAACCTTAGCAAGGTAAATCTACAAGGGTGTAAGCCCTTCTACTCCTTGTAGAAAACTTTGCAAAATAGCTTTTTTCAATGACAACTAAGTAGATCTTTATGGAGGGTGTATGCCCTTATACTGGTCCAAGGATTTAGACAAATTAACCTTGAAACAAGAAGAAAAAAAAACAATTATGCAGAAATTATTTACCAATTCCAAGAGATAGCATGAAAAAACCCTACTTTATCAAGAATATTCCACCACGTTACCAAGAAACAATCATCCAAAAGATAGTGCCTAGCCTTTTCCTCCAATAGACAAGTAAAAACATCCAAAATTGTACCAAAGAGAGATAGAGATAATTTCCCAAGTAGGGCGAATTTTTCAGCCAAGAGAGTATGTAATTCTCAAAACCATGATGATAAAATGTAGAGTGAGATGATCTTTATTTATACAAGCTGATCTAACCTTAATTTGTCCACTTTGATTTGTCAACAACAAAATAAAAGAGGGCTGACCCTCTCATTTGTCTTTACAATTTACAAATATGAAATAACATTAAATTAAAATCCCCCCAAGGGGTGACGTTGTGCCCTAAAGGGTGACGTTAGGCCTCCAAGAGAGACGTTGAGCCTCTAAGTGAAGGAAGTTGGGCCTCCAAAGGCCATGTGTCACCTCATCATGTGCTAGAGTGACTGGAAAAACATCTCTCTCCATCAAATCATATCAGATCACCACCAACATCATCAAAACCCATCAAAACCCCATCAAGAAAACTGAAGTCAAGGGATAGGATATGACGTCCTAGGCTTCCCAAGGCAAACGTGCAAGGGGCCTCAATGTGATCATATCATGTTTTCCAAGTTCCTCCAAAGGAAACATTCATCTTCCCAAGTGTGAAAATGAGTGGGGGTGCATCATCCAACCTGTGGACTTCAAGCCCCTATGAAGGTCCAAGTGACCTAGTTCCTCCATGTAAAATATTTCACTTGGAAATGTATTGTAAAGAAAAAAAAGTACGTCACACAAGGGTCCACAAGTCACATTTATCATGTCAGGTAAGCCATATCTAGTAAAAGAACCACCCAAACATGTGCATCAAATCCCCCCTTTTCAAAATAAACAAAATCTCAAAGACCTTATACAACTTGTCAAATTTAAGTATGGGAGAGTTGTCATGGTGCCCTATTGAGTAGGTGATTCCTCAAGTCAAGGAGTGTTTCCAAAGAAGACCCTTTCTAAGTCATGTATAAAAGTATGAGGTGGATGGGGGTGTGACTTTTGGGCATGGGGTTTCTTGACATACAAGGCCTCATATTGTCTCATTTATGGGTGCCTTTGTAGAGGGTGTGTTGCATCCTCGTTTGCAATGCAACCTTTTTCCAATCCATTAATTTGTCATTAATTGATTAGGGTCTAAATCATTGAGTGCTATGTGAAATGGAGAGTAAGGATCACCACAACTCCACTTGAAGCTAGGAGCACATAGAGTGTCATGTTCAAGGAAAGTAAAAGACACCGCAAAATGCATTCCCTCAACAAGCAGGACATTTGTTTAATTATTTGTTTTATTTTACAGGTCCTTGATTTTTATGGAGAAGCATTTCATTGGTCTCAAGATCTTAGGGAGAGCATCTAGAAGATAATATATGGCTCTTATCTTTTGCTAGCTACAAACCTCTAGGCCTTTAGCGCCTTCTTCCCATGAAATGAGGTACAATCCCTCCTTGGGTCAATATGCCCGAAAACCCAAAAAGTGAGGAAATGAAAGGGAAGAAGTGTGGAAAATGATAAGTATGTGTGGGAATGGTATGATGACCCTTCAAGGAGACCCCCTAGTAGCAGTCATTTTTCCCGAGGGTGACCCACTTACTAGGAAAACATGTCAACGAACAAGGTGAAATGAGGCAAAAGGCATAATTTCCAAGCAAACATCTTCAAGATCAACAAATGAACTTTTGCAACATGTTCAAATGCTTCAATTATTAAAATGACACTTACCACGAGACTATACTTGTTACCTCATGAAGCAAGACATGTTGTCCTCTGTGGGCCAAGATGGTGTGGTGAACGTTATTGCTTCCAATCAATGGTGATGTGTGGTAAGAGGAGGGGTATTTGTTTGCTCATTTGGCTCTCGACACTCCATGTATTCAAACTAAGAGCCTCGAGACATCATCTCCTTAGTTACCCCTAGAAATGGGGGGTAACATCTGGCTCCTACTTGGGAACATGTGCTCGCCATAGAGTGCATGAGAACCTCAACATCTTCTGGTAAGACCCATGCCTACACACAGTTGAACAAACATGTTGGGATATGGAAGGTTGCACACTCACCCCTTTATTCATATGATCAAAAATTTCAAAAATCCAACTATGCATTAAAAAGAAAATTTTACATTTTTTCAAAAATTTCTAACTCAGAAGTAATATGATTCGGGAAACTTTAGTAAATCAATAATGCATAAATGCAAATAAAGCAATATGTAAATGAAATATGAACATGCAAATCTAAATAAATGCAATTAAACTAATATGACCAAACAAATGTGAATGGAAGAAAGCAACTGACCTATCTACTTACCTGGGCCCTGGGCCCTGAAGACGTCAGGTTTCGTTGATGCAGGGACAGAGGATAGACCCATCAACTGGTAATGACATATTCCTCTCATTCATCGTAGATAAATAGTAAGTACCTTTCTCACACTTCTTGTTAATGATGTAAGGGTCAAGCCATAAAACTTCATTCTTCTTGTCATACTTTGGCTTTCCCTTTCTCTTATCCCACATGAGTGCGAGGATTCCTTCATCAAATTCAACATAAGGTATGTCTTCAATGTAAGGCTAAGTGGGTGGACCTACCTTGACCACATTCTTGATGGCTTGTTCTCGCTCTTTATCTTTCTTATCTTCATCTTTCTTAAGTATTTTGATGGACCCTGGATCTTTACCATGGTATTCTGCAAGCTTCACTTTGTATTTGTCTGTCTTTGGGAGTAATGTATCAAGACAATCCTCTTGTGCAAAAGGAAAATATGAAGGATCATATTCAATAATTTGAGGTGTTACATCATACTCACAATCACTATGATAGTTAGGGTGATTTGGGTCCATTATGTGTTTCTTGACCATGTCTCGACTATATAGAATCTTAAAGGTGCCATCTCCCATAGGGATATGTGCATGAGTAAGGCCCATATTGAGAAAAAACCCAAGGGAAGCTGGAAAAATTCTTGACAAGAGCATGCCCCAAGTGTCTGGTACATCACTCACAACTATGTTCATAATGAGGCTGATGTGTGGGAAGTCTTGTAGATAGACCTCCATGTCCTCTATGAGACCATACACCTTTACTTTTCTTGAATCAATGCTGCAAACATTTCTATAAGGGTGATTTTTCTTCAAACCAAGTTTTTTCATGACCTTTAGGGACATCAGGTTTGTTGAGGCTCCAAAATCCAACATGGAATTATTCAACCATAAACCATTTATACCCAAAGAAAGATAAAAAGGGGGATTGTCCTCTCCTTGTCCTCCATGATACATAGTATTCAAAATTATTGGTGGATTTCTTGCTTCTTCTTGTACCTTTAATGCCTTCAAAACATCTCTTCTTATGGAAGGAATATTTCACATCTCTATGACAGGTACCGACATGTTCATTTTTCCCATCATGTCAGATACATCTATATTCAGATGAAGTTCTTCATTTGATGGCGCAAGCCTTGGAAGCAAGTCATGAACTGGTGGTGGAGGAGGTGGAGGAACTTCATGTTAGGGACCTAACTTCCCTAACCCCTCACGTAGGTATAATATATTATTTCCATGTAATAAAGGCCACCATTAGTTAATAAGGCCTATTTAATAAATATGAACAAGTTAATGTAAGAGGACCTATTAGAAGATTCCACTTCTAGAAATATCTTCCTCTAGAATGTTCTTTAGAAGATAGAATTAATATAAATAAGAGTAGGAGGCATGAGAAGTATTTTTCATGAGATTTATTGTAATAGAGTTCTACTCTGCTAGAGGTTTCCCCCTCTAAGAGGCAAGTGAACATTGATTTATTTCAATAAATGTATTATTTCTAGTATTTTTATTCTCAATATTTTATTGTTCCATTGGTATTTGTTGAATATTAATGTTTCTACATATTACATTACTTCTTGTGCCTTACAAGTGGTATCAGAGCACTTTCCTTGGAAAGAATTGTGGGTTAATTTTGTTTCCATGGTAGAGACATGTACTGTCGACATCTTTAAAGCATAGAGATATGTCGTTCAGTGGGTAAAAATGCGGTGGGGAAGACTACACGCAGGAAATACATATATTTTCGCTGGGTTTCCTAGAAACCAAAGTTTCACCTTGTTGGAAACTTCTGTAACCCCTCGAATAGTACCGCATCAGTCATAATCTGTACATGGTCATCACTCCCACATACTGGAAGGTATATCGGGAGTCCCCTAGGTCTCCTGAAACCAACACTAGATCGATCAATCAATTTCCTGACAACTATAGTGCCACCGAGAACAACACTCAGGAAGATACTCTCTAGTACCTGGTTAATTGTGTAGTACGACTAAGGGTATGGTCGAGCCTCCTTAATTAGTGCCCTAAGATATTGGGTCGAGTACTATTTTTTGACCCCACACATATATTAGAGAGCTATAGCACATGGCAAACCCTTGTTCGTAGGCACCGTGAAAACCATAACCTAGGGGGACCATACTAGAAAAATAACATAAAGGATATTTTGGCCGCACAACATTGCCTCCTTCATTTTTGCTGTGAAATTACTACACATTTTTTCCTATTAAGAATCCAGGCATTTTAACACTACAATATTATTTAGGTCAGAGTATAACTCCGCATGAGTAAAAAAAAGAATAGTGGTCTCATCGACACCCTTATTCAGGGCCTATCCCATTGGATTCCTCTCCTCACCCTGATCGTCGTGGTACCTATAATTTTTAATTCTTTTTTTAGTGGACCCAAGCCCATTCCCGACACCCTTATTTGTAACCTATCCCATTGCATTCCCGTTTTCACCATGATCACCGTGGTACCTATCACTTATAAGCCTTTCTTTTTTTGTTGTCCCACCCACCCTTCCTGAAACCCTTATTTTCCATATATCCCATTGGATTTCCCTTCTCACTTTGATCGCAGTCATATATCTCACCTATTCACCTTTTTAGTGGACCCTTACAGGCACCCCTCCTCTCCAAATGGCCAACACTCGCAACCAAGACCTGTAATTTGCCATCAACCAGAATAAGGAGAACATCCAACAAGTGACTTATGAAATTACTTCCATCAATTCCAGATTTGCATAATTCCAGGACCAAGTCCAACACAAATTTGAAGCCATGGATACCAAATTCATGGGTGAATTTGACACCCTCAAATCTGTTGTCAACCAGTTGCTGAACTGATCCCAGTTCCCTTTCTTATTGGAACAACCATCCCACTTAGATGGTTCTGACTCCTCTCATTCTATGGTCCTTCAATCCAACTTCTTTTATCGTGACCCCCATCTTCCCAGAGTTGAGGTCAATAAATTTGATGGCTCTGATCCCACAGGTTGGGTCACTCAAATGGAGCATTATTTTTCTTTGTATGGAATTATTGATGAGTTGGAAAAACTTCATTATGCTATTCTCTATCTAGATCCCGAACCCTGGAAATGGTGGCAAAGATGTAAAAATGTATGCCAGAGGTATGTTTCTTGGACCGAGTTTGTTGCAAATCTCTATGAATGCTGTGACACCAACACCCACTATTTAGGCCATTTGACCAAGTTGAAACAGTCAGGCACAATGGAAGACTTTATATATTCCTTTGAGCACTTGGACTTCATAATGAATGACATGACAAATTCCTTCTTTTGGGAATGCTTTATCAGTGGTCTAAGGGATGAAATCTAAGCCCATATCCTCTTGGCTCACCCTCAGACTTGGTTGGAATCTACTAAACATGCCAAATAAGCACAACATGATGTATTTTCCTAGAACCGCAAACCATCATTTCTTCCTCTCCCTTGAACTACCAATGCTACCCCTCCTTCCATCCCTCTCAAGGTCCAAAAATTAACTCAGGAAGAAATGGTTGAATGACAACTCAAGGGTCTTTGCTATAATTGTGATGAAAAATATTTTCACAGGCACAAGTGTAAGGAACAAAAGATTTTTATATCCATTTTCGAGGATGTTGTTGATGAGGATGTTGAAGTCTTCTCTGTGGAATAGCTACCCTTTCCAGATGCTCCTACTTCATCCGTTGACCCACTAGAAGTTGAACTGTTGATTTCATTGCATGCTCTCATTGGCTTCTCTGTTCCTTAAACCCTCAAGCTAATTGGCTACATTGAGCATAGGAAAGTCATCATCATTGTTGATAGTGGCATCACCCATAATTTTATTCATCGTTTCCTTTCCTAGAACATCAATTGTTATATTTGTGTCATAATTTTTTTTCAAATCATGATTGTCAATGGCGGTTCCATGAAATTCGGTTGGCGTTGTGAAAATGTCCACCTACAAATTGGTCAGTACCACCTAAAATATCATATGTTTTCTATTGGCATGGGATATTGTGACATTGTGCTCAGTGTTGAATGGTTACGCACTCTGGGCCCCATTCTCATGGATTTTAAGGAATTAACCATGCAATTCCAATAGGAGGGGCAACGGTATCAGTTCTAAGGAATCACAATAGACACCCTTGAGATCATCAGTTCCCATTGAATGGAAAATCTCCTCAGAAAAGGTCATTCAGGAATTATTTCCTAACTCCATTCCATTCAAGCAATTGAGACACCCTTTGTGCATTCCGATCTCCAATCTATCATATCCAAACACCAAGATGTTTTTTCCACTCCCCAGGGACTTCCCCCTTCCCATGGGGTTCGTGATCATTCCATTCCTCTTGTCTCAAGAAGTATTCCTTCCAATTTTCTCCCTTATCATCATCCCTTTTACCAAAAGAATGAAATTGAGAAAATTATTCAATAATTGCTCGATGCAGGTGTTATCCATCCTAGTACCAACCCCTATTCTTCTCATGTGGTCATGCTACTCAAGAAAGAAGGAATTTGGTGCACGTGTTTATACTTTCATGCCCTCAACAAACCCACCATCAAAGACAAATTTCCCATTCATGTCATTGATGATCTCTTGGATGATTTGAGCGGTGCTCAATAGTTTACTAAACTTGATCTTTGTTCTGGATATCACCAGATATGTATGAAAGAAGAAGACATTCCAAAGACTACATTTACAACTCATAAGGGCCACTATGAGTTCTTGGTCATGCCATTTGGCCTATGTAATACCCTCTCCACTTTCCAAAGTCTCATAAATTATTTCTTCCATCCTTTTCTGAATCATTTTGTCTTAGTTTTCTTTGATGATATTCTAATCTATATTAAAAATTGGACAACCCATATCATCCATGTGGATCAAGTTCTCCATCTACTCTTTCAGCACCAATGTTTCCTCAATCAATCTAAATGTGCCTTTGGAGCCTTGAAAGTGGAGTACCTAGGTCATATTGTCAACAATGATGGTGTAAGGGTGGATCCTAAGAAAATTGAAGCTATGCAGGATTGGCATCACCCTAAAACTCTTAAGATCTTGCATGGTTTTCTGGGTTTAACAAGATATTATCGCAATTTTGTTCATAATTATGGAAAAATTGCAACACCTCACACTCAATGCTCTCCTTAAAAAGAATAATTTAACTTAGACTTCAACAGCTGATCAATCCTTCGACACCTTGAAAGAGGATATGTGCATGACTCATGTCCTGGAACTTCCGGACTTCACTAAGACTTTTGTCCTGGAATGTGAGGCTTCAGGGAAAGGAATTGGGGCAGTCCTCATGCAAGATGTCAGGCCTTTGGCCTTCACTAGTAATAACTTTCAGAGAGACATTTGGGATAATAAATCTATGCAAAGGAAATGTTGGCTATTATGCATGTCGTGGATCTGTCACTTCCTTTTCTCTTGGGGCAATGCTTCTAGATTAAATTTGATCACCAGAGCCTCAAGTATTTTCCAGAACAACGAATTTCATCCCCAGAGAAAAAAAAAATGGGTGACCGAGCTATTTGGATGTGATTATGAGATCATTTACAAGAAGCGTGAAAAAAAATTGGTTGTTGATGCTCATTCCAGGAAGTATGACGAAAAAGGGTCCCTCTTTTCCCTCTCCTTCATTGTACCATATTGGCTCCACGCTATTTACTAGGAATGGCTACAAGACTCCAAAATTTCTTGCATGATCCAACAATTGCAAGACCATTCTCCAGCTTCTCTAGGGTACTCTTGGCACAATGATGAGATTCACTACAAAGGTTGTATGTATTTAAGTAAACAGTCGCAACTTAAATACATTATGCTCTATGAGCTTCATGGTTCACCCATAACTGGGAATTCAGGGTTCACCAAAACCTATGAAAGGGTCAAACATTATTTTTTTGAGGATGGTATGTGTTAGTCCCTAAATTTGCACTTGAATGTGAGAGGGCAAACTAGGGAATCATCAAGTTATTGCAATGGTATTTTTAATGGTTTTCTGTATAGGTTTTTAGAGAAAGGTTGAAATCTGGTTCAAGGGTTCAAAATAAACACTTAACTTAAAATAAAGCCAGAAAATATCCCAATGATTTAGTAAATGGTAGTCACATTAATAGATTAGACAATAAGGTAAATAAAGAAAGAAAATATGAGAATATTCAATTTGTCAACCCCATATAGATTTATTATTTCAAAATATCATTGAGAAACAAGAACATGTAATTGAAGACAAAACTTGATAATAAACAAGAACAGTAAAGTGTTCACTATGTTACTTAAGATCAACGAATCAATGCATTGCAACAGAAAAGATGACTTCAAGTAAGAAAATAAATAGAATATGAAATGAAAGAAAATATGACCATCAACATGCCTTTTCCATTTAGTAACAATGTGGAATATAAACTATCTTACAGTGGATTTACAAAATAGGTCCCTGAATGCCCAACGTATCCCCCATTTACTTCTCCTTCTACCCTGTTTATATAGAAATAATACATATTTATCAAGATCCAAAAGAAAAGGATCTGAAAACCTCCTCATCTATATTTAGTTTCTTGTTTCAAATAATCAAGGAGAAGATCAAATCTGATCTCCAAGTCAAATTGATGAGGTGGCTTGTCAATTGTTGTCCATGAGATTTTTTAGGAAAATAAATCTGGCAAATTCTTGAAAAATAGGGTACAACAATCTCTTCGTATCTCCCAAATGGTGATATTTGTGTAAAAACGAGAGTGGTTTTTGTGAAGGGTCCAGTTCCCAACAAAAACCTCTTTTGGTTTCCAAAAATACAACTCCAACTGTTCTGCAACCTCGCCCAAAATTAGTGACTAAAACAAGAAATTATTTATTGTGAAATCTCTGAAAAATAGGCCTCAAAGATATATTCGAATCTCTTAAAATGTTATATTTGTGTAAAAAATGAGAGAATATTTTGTGAAGGGGCCCGTTCCCAACAAAAACCTCTTTTGGTTTCAAAAAATTCATCTCCAGATGTTCTGAAACCTCCCTTGAGGATAAAGACTAAAATTTGAAAAACATAGTATTTCCTATATTTGATTTCTGTCTTTTCTTCTTTATGTTATGTTCATCCTGAACTCTGGATGTTCTTCTACTGGAGGAAGTAATTTCAAATATATGGAGGCTTGGGGTTTCCTTAACTTAATTTCATATTTGGAGGATAACCCAGTGCTAAGATCCTCTTCTTCAGAGCTTTCCGATTCTCTGATTTTTGGAATATCCTGTGTAAAGAAAATGCCACTGCCTGTTTTTTGATCTCCTTTTTAGAATCCTCTGAATTATCTTATATGATTATGAGATTCTCCTTCTTGATGGAAGGATGAAACATTTCTTTAGAATTCAATCTAAATTTATTGGCAGCTCTGGTAGAATTTATTCTAGGGCATTTAGGTACATGTTTTTTTTTTTTCTCTATTTTTTACCCTTTGCATTCTTCTTACTTGCAAATTGGTGTTTCTGTTTGACTGGAGTCTGAACTGGGTTGGTAGTGTAATCCTCATATTCATCAATTTCTCTCTTTATATCTGGATCAGGAAAGATATCAACATCTTCATTTGTTTTAGGCTTCTTACTTCGACTAGTGGTAGCTCTCTCATGGTCTTCACCTACAGGAAAATCTCCAATGGATTGTTGAGTTTGCAATTTTCTCTTGTTGGCCCGAGTTACCCTAGCTGCACGTGTCTCTTCTTTTATTAAAACTTCGGTGGTTGGATAAGGCTACTTCTATTTGGCTGATTTCTTCGCCTTAACAATTTTGGATTTAGTTGACAGTAAATCCGGTTTTAAAGACTGGATTAACCACTCCCAAGATCTTTGGACTTCATTTAAGGAGGAGACTACTAATGTTCTAATCAAACCTTGATGAAAGAGACTATTTTTTGCTATAGCAGGATGGGATTGGACCCTCTTAGACATATTGGATAAAATTTTTAACAAAAAATAGGTTAAGTTAAGAGGATAATCACCATTTATATGAATCAACAGTATGATATGATAAAGATAAACCAAGGAAAACCTGCCTTCACATGTAATGTACATGTGTATAATTAGTAAGGCAAAGTGCCATTCTTTCCTTACCCAGCTGTGTGGTATACCCTTGTTCCAATTAGGGTTTTGCTTCTCTGGAATCAGAATCTGGTTTACAAATTCCATGACCACATTCTACTTCTTCCACCATATTTCTCCATACACTGGAAATATGCAATATTTAACAACAGAATGTTCTGTCACATGCATCAGAAGTTTTCCAACCACAGATTCAAAACTGTCAAAATTCTGTGCAAAAACCATCAAAATATGTTCATGATGCCCCTGGAACGTTGAGAAGAAATCGAACCATCTAGCATCCCTAAATTTATGCACCATCTGAGGGAATGATTCAAGCAACTCGGTGCCTTCTTGTTCTAGTCTAATTATCTAGCCACTCTTTTTGGGTGCCATACCGCTGATATGACTTTGTAGACAATTCTGAGAATATTGATGGTTGAATCCTTGATCCCCGAGAGTTGTTTAAAACCATAAATTATTTCTTGATCTACAATCCCTGCATAAAATACCAAACATACTAAAATAGGAAGGTGATGATTTCATCCATGGTGATTGAATGTGTTGATTTGATGCATGTATGGCAAGTACAACTCAATCCTTCATATAATTCTGTTATCATAAAAATAGAAACCTGAAATAGATCATAAAGAAGTAGGCACATATTCTAATCATGATTTGAACAGTTAGGACACGATCTGGGCAGGGTGGCGCATGCAAAACCATGATTATTCCCGATGCTGCGGGAATAGCGCTATTCCTGCAGTGCTTTTTCTGACTTGGAAAAATTTGAAAATTCAAATAATTAAACGACAAGTGATGTGACAAAAGAATATCATATTGAATCCTAATCTTTAAAAGCATTAAAAATCGTTTAAAATGCAATAAAAATTGAAAAATAATCTTCCAAGCCAAAAGGTAAAAGCATAGTTTTTTATAGAAAATCGTGAAAAAGGAGAGGACAGGGACTAGGTATACTCACTCAATCAAAAACAAGGTTAGAGACTAACAATATGAAATGGGACGTCCACACCTTTTTGGCTGAATGTGATGACTATCAACGCAACAAGGTAGTAACAATCAAAGCACTAAGCACATTCCAAGTATTTCCGATTCGCCTTGCTATTTGGATGGATATTTCTATGAATTTCATTGTTGGCTTAACTAAATCGGACAATAAGTCAGTCACTATTGTGGCAGTTGATCATCTTTCCAAAAATTCTCATTTATTTTCTCTTAAACACCCATTCACCACATCCATAGTGGCTCAAATGTTCATGGATAGTATCTTCAAACATCATGGAATGCCTCATTCTATTGTCTCTGACAGGGATCCCACTTTCACCAACAATTTTTGGCAAGAATTGTTCAAACTCTGAGGCACCCAATTGCATCTCAACACTTCCTATCATCCCAAGAATCATGGCCAAGCTGATGTTGTCAACAAGCATTTGTAAACATATTTGCGATGTTTTTCATTTGGCAGACAAAATCGATGGGGTCAATGGTTACCCCTAGCTGAATGGTGGTACACCACATCTTACCATACAACTACTCACATGAATCCTTTTGAATAAGTCTACATAAAAAATCCACTGTCAGTTTTCTCATACATGCCAAGTGTCTTAAAGGTTCAGGAGGTTGAAAAAACTTTTACGGTCCGAGAGGCAATTCTCCATACTCTCAAAGAAAATTTGTTCATGGCTCGGAATCACATGAAGCAAGAAGATGATCAAGGTCATTCTGAACGTCAATTTGTTGAAGGGGATCACTTGTTTGTTTGTCTGCAACCTTATAAACATAATTCATTCAAAGATTAACACTATCAGAAACTTGCTCCCAAATTTTATGGTACTTATATAATTCTCAAGCGAGTGGGGCTTGTGGCCTACCAGTTAGCTTTGCCCAGTAATTCTAAGATCCATCCAGTTTTTCCTGTCTCATGCTTAAATAAGGTGATTGGAACTAAGTTCCAAACTCAAACTAGTCTCTCTAAGTTGGATTAAGAAGGTTCCATTTGGTTGTATCCCCAAGAAGTCTTGGATCAGTGTGAGGGTCATCTCTATTAACGCACCATCAAGGAAGTGTTAGTGCAGTGGAAAGAGACAACTCCAGAAGACAACACTTGGGAGCTAGGCACCATTCTGCAACAATTTCCTCATCTCAAGCCTTGATTTCAAGGTTGTTTTCAAGGGGGAGGTCATGTTATGGACCTAACCTCCCTAACCCCTCACGTAGGTAGAATAATATATTTTCCAAGTAATAAAGGCCAACATTAGTTAATAAGTCCTATTTAATAAATGTGAAAAAGTCAATGTAAGAAGACCTAACAAAAGCTTCCGCTTCTATAAATATCTTCATCTAGAATGTTCTTTAGAATATAGAATTAATATAAACAAGAGTAGGATGCATGAGATGTTTTTGTCTTGATATTTATTGTAATAGAGATCTACTATGTTGGAGGTTGCCCCCTTGAAGAGGCAAGTGAACATTTCTTTCTTTCAATAAAGGTATTGTTGTTGTTATTTCTATTCTCAATATTTTATTGTTCCATCGGTATTTGTTGAATATTCATGTTTCTACATATTACATTACTTTTGGTACCTTACACTTCCCTGCTAGCTAGAGGTGGTGGAGGAATGTCCTTCTTTGCTGGTGATGGAACTAGTACTTTGTTCCTTCTTGAGTAAGTAGATATTTATTTTTTTCTCAACTTATCCTTCAAATATTCATCCATTTGGTTTAAAACTTGTTGGCAGGCATAAGTGACACACCATCAATTGGGAGAATAGATCTGGACTAGGGTTCTCTAATTAACCCAAGCCGTTTGGTGTAATCTATTCTGACGGGTTTAATGGCTCTGTTAGCCAACTAGGGTCCTAAAACAAAGAAAAGAAATAAACTACTCTAAAATTAAAACTATAATACTATATACTTTAATCTAATTATTTACAAGTACTTCCAAAAATATAAATATGTGATTATAAACAAAGTATTTACAATTGCAAGTTTTTGGTGAATGCCTTGCGAAATCAATGTTTGGTAGTTGTTTTCGAAAGTAGAATTCATATTTTATTATTGCCTTGACACTAGTCGCATTCTTGATGACTATGTTTCTGTATGTCTTGATACGTTTAGTCTTCCTCTCTGCATTCGCCTTGAGATCAAAGTTTTCTTGCTTTAACAACACATTTTGAGCAATAAGAGTTTTAATTCGAGCCTGTAAGAGAGGAACGTCGATGTAATAACACTCAACCCAATTGAAACAGTCATCACCGTGAACAAGGGTGGTGGTAGGTTGATGAAGGACAAAGTTGACCATGGGTGCATCATTCTTATTTTTTGTTTTCTTCAGATCTTGCCTAATACCGAAGAACCCTTCTTTGCCTTTAAGGCATGGTGGAAAATTTGTCACGAAATCATAAGGTTCAATAGGAACGATAACTTCCCTGCTGGAACCATGCATTTTTGGATCTTCTTGAACTAGAAAATCCTCTATCTCAGGATCCGAACCTTCATCGATCTCGATCGGATCGATCGAGCTTAGATGAGTATTGTTTCGGTTCCTTAATTTCCTAGAGATTAGGCGACCTGCTTTCTTGTTCTTGAAATCCAAATTTTTGCACTGTGGTTTTGTTCCTTTACAAAGTTTCTTGGCATTTGATTTAACAATAACATTAAGGCTAGCATTATCCACAAGCACAAGGGGATCATTTCCATTCAATTCATCATTCTTTTTCTCTAGAAATTTGGCAGGTGAAAGCTTACATGGAAATCCTTTGACTAGAGGGGTTTTGTCAGTAAACTCTGGTCCACTCATTGAATTACCGAATTGGTCTTCAACCACTAGCTTGTCTAAGTTAGGGTTTGTTGTTAAAAGAGGGTTTGCTGTTAAAAGAGGGTTTGTTGTAGGATCATCCTGGGCGAAACCATTCCTCATTAAAAAGACTTCCCAACTATCACCTATGGTCGACAGATGGTACATCAACAATATATTAACCAATCAGTGATGGAACAAGCTTGAATCGATACCTTGTCATTTATATCGTTTGGACATCTTATAGAGACTTATCAACAAGTAAAAGGGCATATCTAACTCGAAACCTATAAAATTCATGAGAAAATGGATATGGTAGAGGAAGACCAGTCTGTATCGACCTTCGCATGTCACAAGTTTCTTGAGAATTAACAATAAACTATGCCATCTAGGTTTTACCAGGGATATAGGAATACATTTCACACAACAGTTGATATTTCGGGATGCCATAAATAGACTCCACAAGACTTCTTCAATTCAGGCATTTTTGAACCACCTTTCACCCTTTGATCGAAGCCCTATTTATTTTCTCACAGACTCCTTGGTCAATTCTAACTGTGTGTCTCCAATTTTAGCTCTGCAACCATCAAAGGTTTGCGTGAAGTCTTTTGCCACCTGAATATTATAACCCTCAAATTTATTAAGGAATATATCCCAGCCATGACTTTTTAGGTCCTCAATTACATCATCGTGAGAAAGTAAGGTCTGGCATCCGTTCGGCTCCAAGCGAATGACAGGTGCATTGAAAACTATGACCGGAATGCAACAAAGATTACATTGAATAGTTTTAGGTTGGAATCGTGCAAGCAACACAAACAAGTTCGAATGGAGAGTAGAAGCATGAAAATAACCGAGCTTGACGGTTATCATAACTCGAAAAATAGGAATGAAAACCAGGAGGTTCATTGTATCCCCTACCATCTCTTGTGATGAGTGCCATAACTACAGAGTACCAAAACCCTGTGGAGGTAATGAATAAATCATTAATATGTTAAGTCAACAAGGTGAGGTGAGGACGCGAGTACAACAGGTCTGTATTCATTTGTATGACTGTTGGTATGACCATTGAATTCACGAGGGGACTATCAAAAATATCACAGGCTCTTCACAAATCGAAAATAAACTATCAAAGCATACAACAACCATATTAAAACCAAAACATCGAAAATAGGTCACTCAACCATTAGATTTGGATTTCAATTAAATATGGGTGACCTTTAAAAAGATGTTTCTAAGGCACAAAAAATTATAACACCAAGCTAAGTTTTATGTTTAATTCATGCTTACAGTGATGAATTAAACAAAAAACAAAAACGAAAATGCAAACAATAAGAAATTAATAAGGGTAGCTTTTAATCAAGTAATCATCTCAAAACTCTCAAAAATGTTTACAAAATTGAGGTGATGGCAGCTATAGAAAAATGCAATTTCTTCTGATCATGTTAAATATCAAAATCATGTGTGGCTACCAACAATGGCGACGTACTGGACGAAGCAATTATCTCCGCATCACCAGAAAATTCATGTTAGGATGGATAAGAAAGAATGAAAAATTAAGAAACAATTGACATGAAGTCAAGGATTCCGATCAAAACTCAGAAAATAACATAGTCTAGTGTCAGATGTGTTTCTGTCAAAATGAAATCTGGTACCAAGTTTTGATTACGAGTGAAATGACGTTTAGGCAACCGACTCCGATACTGTTGATAGGGCCACTGCTGCCAGCAGGCGTCCATAGCCTTGGCAGGAAAGTCAATTAACCCACTCTAACACCTTGATCCTATCCAAGAGTCATCCATCATGATAAATAACATCTTTGTTTTTGATCAATTCCAAAAAGACATACCTGATAATTTTCTTAAACCCGACATTGCTTCGCTGCCCGCACGCTTGTTCAGTACCCTGACGAAGTTGCCTTGGCATCATGCATGGATTTACTTGCTGCTAGAAGACCTGTTCAGTGTCTCGGCAGGTTTACAGACACTTCCCACACCTTGCAGTGCTTTCAACTCTCTCGAATTTGTTTACAATTTCACAAAAACTTTATGATATTCAAGAGAGCGGGGTGATGCTGAAAATTTCAGATTTCGAAAACAATACTTGATCTTTTCCAACTTATTTTCTCGTTTGACGACCTTCATCATGATCTAAACACTTAGAATTCTATTAAGAAACCATCTGGAGGACAGGAAGGTATAATTGAGTTGTTTTCATTAAAAACAGGGACAACGTTAAGAGTTTTATTAATGATAATCGTGTCTTCTCGTAATTTTAAAGAGAAACTAGGAACACTATTTTGAACAAAAAAATTCTTCTGCTGATCTGAGTTTTAACATTTATAACACCGGTGCTTTGAAAAGTCATCAACTGTTTCTCTTGGATAAAAAATCTGATTTCCCTTCCACAAACGTAATGGTGACTCAGACATAAGTATTCAGAAAACAAATCAAAATCAAACAAAATGAAAAGAACCAAAATAAAAAAAACAGAAAAGAAAATTAAAATAGAAAAATATGTACAAAGAGGTAGATCTGGAATCATTAGGAGAAATACCTTTTGAGAGATTGGCCATTCACCGAGTAAGTGTATGGATGTCCCTCCAAATTGTGCAGACGGAAAGAGCTGGGACCTAATTTTTCAGAAATTACAAATGGTCCCAACCACAGATTCTGGAACATGGTGTGTTCCCCCTTCCCCTCGTGAGTTTTGTCCCACTTGAGAACCAAGTCTCCGACATCGAAATTCCTATCTGAAGAAGATTTTGAATCAAACTAGATTTTTACAATTTGTTGATGCTGATCAAATTTCTGCTTGCTTGTGTTCTTACTTCCTCCAATTTTAATAAGGCATTTATTCGATTCTCTAGAGGATGGTACTCCTCTTATTGAACTTTCCGTGACAGTTGCAGTGAAGGAAGTAAAACATGCGGAGGGAGAATTGCTTCTCTTCCGTAGACGAGAAAGAAAGGGGAATTACCAATAAAGGCTTTTGGTGTCACCCTATCAGCCCAAAGTGCATTATATAGTGCATTGTGCCAGTTCTTATGATTTCCTGAAACTGTCCTCTTAATGATCTTGATTAAATTTTTGTTGGTTGATTCTGCTAAACCATTTCCTTGAGGGTAGTAACTTGAAGAATATTTCAGTTTAATCCCTTTTTCCAAGGCAAAGACGTTCGTATAAAGGGATGAAAAGTAAGAGGCCCTATCAAAGACCAAACATTCAGGAATGCCGAATCGAGTGATGATATGAGAGTTAAAGAAATATACTACCTGATTCGTGTTTACCACTTTCAAAGGTGCAACTTCAGACCATCTAGTAAAATAATCTGTTGTTGTAATGATATACTTGTGTTGCTGTGAAGAACAAGGATTAATCGGTCCTATGATGTCAAGAACCCATTGCTGAAAAGGGGAATCTACAGTGACAGGCTGCAAAGGGAATGTTTCCTTTTTCACCCGTCCTGCAGCCTTCTGGCAGATTATGCATTTACAACAAAGCGTATGGGCATATTTAAACAAAGTGGGCCAATAGTATCCATCTCTTAGCACTTTGTGAGTAGTGGTATCTCCATCGAAGTGGCCACCAACTTCACCTACATGAATTTCATATAGTACTTTCTCCGACTCTTCCTTTTCTAAACAACGCATAAGAATACCATCAAAATTCTTTCGAAATAATACATCATTTATTAGCTGGAAAGATGCAGATTTTAGCCTTAGTGCTCTTTTGTTTTTAGGATCAAGATAGTGAGGAGTAGATCCATGCGTCAAATAAAATTTAATATTTTCATACCAATAATTGGCAACAACTTGTGCACAACTGATTTGTTTTTCGTTATGTTGATTTACAATTGAGGCGTTAATTTGACTTTCCTGCCCTTCAACTAAATCAACCACTAGTTTATATAGGCCTTGACCTCTAACAATTTGTGTAGGGGTTATTATGAGGTCATATTCTTGTAATGACGTCATCCAATTTTCCCTTTTCTCACCCAGTTCTTTTTGTACTAATAGGTTTCTTACAGCTGGGTAAGGAATGATAACCTTGGTTTTGGATTTCAGCAAGTATGACCAGAAGTGTTTCACTACTTTAAAAACAACATATGCATGTTGATCTACTACTGGGTAATTAAGATCTGCTCCTTTGAAAGCTGAGCTCATGAAGACAATGGGTATCTCATTGCTTTCAACATTTTTTTGTGTTAACATAGCAACATAAGATCGGTCAGAAGCAAAAGTGTAAAGAGTGAAATCCTGAGAAAAATCAGGACTCATCAAGGAAGGAGCTTCTACTATTTCTTTTCTAATGGAGTCAAAAGTTTGAATTTCTTGTGGGCCCCAATGGTACAGAACATTCTTTTTAACTAAGTTCTGTAATGGTCTTACCATTTCCGAGAAACTTGGGACAAACCTTCTGAAAAAATTAATCTTGCCCAAAAAGGACTACGTGGCTTTTTTGGAAGAGGGAGGGGCGATTTTGGCAATAACTTCGGTTCTTTCAGGGTCAATAATCATTCCGTCCCTAGACACTATAAACCCAAGCAATTTACCTTGCTCTACTACAAAGACCGATTTCTTAGGGTTGAGAGATATACTAAACTTTTGGCATCATTCCACAAGAACCCTGAGGTGAGACAAGTGATCTTTCTTGTTTTTAGAGAAGACAATGACATCATCAAGATAGACCACAACTGATTGGTTTATGAGGCCACAGAAAGCAATATCCATTGCTCTCTGAAAAGTGGCACCGACGTTTATCAGTCCAAAAGGCATTTTCTTGTAGGCATAAGTTCCCCATGGGGTGCGAAAGGTGGTTTTAAGCTGATTTGAGGGAGACATGAGGACCTAGTTGTATCCCGAAAATCCATCTTGCAAAGATATTCTATCGGAACCAGACACCTGCTGTAAAATTTGTTCCATTGGAGGAACATGGTAGTTATCTTTATCGGATGCTCGGTTCATGTTCCGAAAATCGACACAAAGTTGAATTTCACCACTTTTCTTCCTTACAGGGACTAGGTTAGACACCCATTGCATGTGCCTTACTGGGAAAATTATCTTCGCAGTTAGCAATTTATTTAGTTCTTTTTTAACAGTGGGTTCCAATTTAGGGTGCATCTTTCTCAATTTCTGTTGAAAAGGATGAGTTTGGGGTTTCATGGGGATGACATGTTGTATGATATTAGTGTTAAATGTTTTCAAATCATCATACGTCCAGGCACAAACATCTTTAAATTCTTTAAACAATTTTATAAAAGAAGATCGTTCTTGCTCGGAGCATCCCGTTCTCAGATTAATATTTTGAGGATTTTCCTTCGTTCCTAAATTAACTGTCTCATAAATCAAAGAAGAACTGTTCGTTTTACAATTAACTGTCCCTCTAAATTTATCATGCAAGTCATAAAACTTTTCTAGTCTTACAACAGATCTGGGGATAGAGTTTACCAAATCGGATGTCAATTCAGGATATCTAGGATCTGATATTACCGTGAAATTTCAGAGATTTTCATCATGAGTGCCTTCATCAATGACCGCTCCTTGAAAAGTATTTTCCATATGCAAGAAGTTGATAATTTGTTGATCATCATCAAACACTCTCTAATTTGTGGTGTTATCCGGGATCGACGGCTTGAACAATAATTCAATTGAAAAAGTATTAGGGGAAATACCTTCAACGGGTAATAGTTTAGAAACAACATTGGCCAATAAATCAACTTCCAAATTACTTAATCTAGGAATGAAATTTATGTTAAATGCTGAAAATTTTTGCATTAAACCCCATACCTCAGTTTGGTAGCTTTTCAGATGTGGTGATAAACAATGTATGGAATTTCTTACCTTCTTAACCACGATTTCCGAATCACCAAATACCATCAAACTCTACACGTCCATATCCACAACTTTCCTAATCCCTTGTAGAAGTGCTCCGTATTCGACAGTGTTATTAGTGCATTCAAACTCTAGCTGACAGGTAATAAAAGTCTTATTGCCCACAGGATCAATGAGTACACAACCTGCGTCTGCTCCTTCTTTGGATTTGGATCCATCGAAGTACAAATACCAGATTTGGGCTTCGTCAGTAGTACTCGACATACTCGACAGAGCTGATGTCTGAGTATAATTCATAATTTCCGATTGTTGTCAGGGATCAGTAATAGAAGAAATTTTGGTCATGAAATTACCAAAGAAGGTATTCAATCCTTTCATTTCCAATGAATCAACAGATGCAGTGAAAGGTTCATTTGCATCATTTATATCCGTCACGGTATTATTAATACAACGTTATCTGTTTATCCTGATTTTGTTGGGCTGTCCATTTTCAGGTAGCCACAAATGAGACCAATCTGTGGCAAAGTAACCATGCATCTGTTCAGACCAGTCCTTGCTTAAAAACAAATCATAAACTTAAGGGATATCCACAACGATAATGTCAATTATTTGATGAATCTTAGGATTGGAAGATAATCTAACCATAACATTCTTAAGCTCACCAATTACCTTAACGTTTGTTCGATCAAGCTGAATGACTTTGAGATCATAAGGTTTAACTTCTACATTAATTTTTTGACAAAAATATAGAGGCATCACGTTTGATGATGCATCGAAATCAACCATGCAATTATGTACATTCCTATTAAAAATTTCAAAGGTTAATAAAAAAGGTGGGACATTTTTTTGAGCGTCAACAACGAAATTTTGCTGATTTTTAGATGTTGTCCCTAAAACAGTTTTATCTACATTTGCTACAATTTTTTCAGCTAGATCCCTTTTATCTAGAAGTTTAGATGTTGTTTTAGTTGGGATCGTTTTGGTTGTTTTTGAACCGATTTCTGCTGATTTCTTGTTGCGAGGATCCCTATTTCTACTATTTTCAATGATATTTTGGAGCATTTTCTACAAAATAAGGCGAAATTTCAGCAGCTCAAAAATAGAAATATTAGCTCTTAGTTTTTTTAGATCCTCAATCAAATCGTATTCTAAAACTAGAGATTCTAATCTTGTTTAATTTCAGCTTGCTTTGACTATTTTGGAAACACATTTGCACCGACTTCAGAAGAGGGTTTGTTTTTCGTTTTGCTCCTTATGTTGCAGGGGTGAACAATTACGAAATTTGCTTGGAAGATACTGTCCGAGAAGTGACCGAAGACATTGGGATATGATTCCTCTTCTTCAGGTTCTTCTTCCTCGACTATGTCTTCATAATTTTTGGGAGGGGTAGAATTATCATGTGCTTCAAAGATGGTTTGCAAAGCGTACTGTAAACTTTCGAAATTTAGACCTTCAGTGGTCGGGTTTGGCCGCTTGGGAGGAAAAGGTTTTCTAAAAGGAGGTTTAAAACTTCCTTTGCTTGTTGATGCCTCTTCAATTTATCTCTTCAAGTCAACGACCTGATTAGGCATCTTTTGGAAAGCTTTATGCAGGCTTTCTAAGTGTTAAGTTTCCGGTTGATTTTTAGTTTGAGGATGTAGCACACCTTTTCTGCTACTAAGGTTTAATCGCTCTTAAAAGAAGACTATAACCCCACTCCATACATAACTCATACATATGTTATATAATCCACATGCATTCACAATTAAACATATTCATGTTCAAAGTAAACATATTATCTGCTGCTATAATTAACAATCCATAGCATTTCATAATAATTCATATTCATAGCGGAAATCATGATAACATAAGTAGCACAGTCATGCTAAACATGATTAAAACATAATCAGGTACTTATCTTTGCAACAGTGGCAGTTTCACCAACCAAGTGCAGGCCTTCCACAAACCTCCTAGCCTTAGACCACACTGCTCATCAGCTCAGCAGTGGGTCACCCCCGAGCTGGGACTAAGCTCCACCCCAAGGCAAGGAATCCTAGGCTAGGCTGAGGTTACAGGAAAAACAACATAGAATGACTGGAAGGATTCTTCCCAAGATGCCATCTTACGCCCACTACTCCCAAACTCTCATTCCCCACATGCTTGTTCCGCCCGGGAGTATACACCTTCACAAGCACAGTCCATCAGTGCTACACCTCCCTCTCTGGGTCTCGGCAACAGGCCAGATCAGGAAGTCTCGGAGCCCGAAGCTAGTGCTGGACACTCTCTGGAAGAAACCACTTCCCAACAAACTCTCTCTTCTAGAAAGAGGTTCTCACATGCCTGACAACCTGCCTCTTCCAACAACAATCACCTCCCTCACCTGGAGAGAGGTTACACACAGGTTTGACACAGACTTACACTGGCCAGTAAGCCCCGCGTAGTCCAGCGCTGCGTGGCCACAACAACCAATTGGAAAAACAGACAAAGGCTTCCCAAACTGGTTCAAAAAACATGGGATAGTCTTCACGGTTTTGGTTTTGGGATTGCATGAGGTGTGCAAAGATCCCACGCACAGGCTCCAACTGTTCAGACAAAGGATGTACCGGCTATCTCTGAAATCAACACAGGCTTTTCGGCTTTCAGGGTTGCACCAGGGTATTCTTGCAGAGGTCAAACCGTTCATGTTCATATGGTCGGGTGGAATGGAGGAGCGAGAGCCTTCACGACTTACCTCGTCTGTTTTATTTGCATGCATTAGGGTGGACACTTGTCACCCTTGAAACTGCATGCGTTCCTTGGCATGCATTACCTTTCTCATGGTTAGGAACTTAGGATAAAACATAAATGGCACATGTTCTTTTGGAATAATAATAAAATATTATTCCCAGGCTTAAGCCCCCTAGGCTCAACACTTAGCCCCTTTTTCCACCTTCCAGCCCCTAATTCCTTTCCCACTCTATGGATGCTTAGTCCCCCTTCACTCATTCAACGTGGTCGATCTACACCTGGCAGTGTTTATATTTTATTAATTGTTCTGTGTACATACAAGTACAACAACAGGCTCCTGGCCTTCAACACTTAGGCTCCCTGGCCTAACAAACACATAAGTCTCCAGCTTATAAGAACTTGGCTCACCAGCCTATAAAAAATAATTACAATTCTTTTTAGAACATGGTTCACTACGGGGCTCGGCCTTGGGGACACTACAATTCCCCTCCCCTTATTTTTGCACTGTCCTTAATGAAACTTACATTGTCTCGGCAAGCCTTTCAAAATTTTCAAAAAGATGCGGGTATTTTTCCCACATAACCTCTTCATGCCCCCATGTCGCGTCCTCAGGACCGTACCAGGTCCACTGAACGTTTACAAGCTCTATGGCTCGATTCCGGAGCTGTTTTCTTTTCCTGTCCAATATGCGCACATGATGCACTTGCAGGACACCTTCTGGTTCCACCTGAATCACATTCCAATTGATAACATGATTAGCATCCGATACATATTTCTTAAGCAGTGAAACATGAAACACATTATGTACAGTCATAGATGCAGGTAATGCAAGCATGTATGGAACCGACTCAATCCTTTCCAGGATCTCAAATGGACCACAAAATCTTGCTGCCAACTTGGCGCAACTTCCCAAATTTAGGGAACTCCTGTTAGTTTTCACTTTCAGGAAAACATGGTCACCCACTTTGAATTCTCTATGGGTTCTATTACTATCAGCGTAAATTTTCTGCCTGTCCTGGGAAGCTTTTAGATTATGTTTAATTCTTATCATTTGGTCTTCCATCTCTTTGAGTAGCTCATGCCCAACTACTACTCTGTCAGCTATATTATCCCAGCTCACTGGAGTGTTGCAATTTCTTCCATAAAGCGCTTCGAATGGGCTCATCTTCAATGATGCATGATACCCATTATTGTAGGCGAATTCTACCAAATGTAGGTAATCTTCCCACCTTGATGGTTTATCCATCACACACATTCTTAGCATGTCTTCTATTACTCTGTTCACTCTCTCTGTCCGTCCATTAGACTCGGGATGATACGCTGTACTAAAGTTCAGATTCGTTCCGAATCCTTTGAACAGTCCTTTCCAGAAATTCGAAGTGAATTTCGGGTCCCTATCAGACACAATTTTCTTAGGAATTCCATGCAAGCGTGCAACTTCTTTTAAGAAGATATCAACAATATCTGCTGCTCTGTGGGTGGTTTTCAGTGGAATAAAATGGGCAGCTTTAGTAAGCTTGTCGACCACCACCATGATTGAATCATGCTGCTTGCTTATTCTAGGTAGTCCGGTGATGAAATCCATTGTTACCATGTCCCATTTCGACTCAGGAATGGGTAAAGGCTGCAACAACCCTGCTGGGTGCCTGTCCTCAGCCTTAACCTTTTGGCACTCCATACATCTGGCGATGTATTCAACGATTTCTTTTTTCAGACTCGGCCAAAAATAATGGCTTTTGACTACTGCCACAGTCTTTTGATATCCAGGATGTCCAACATAAGCCACGTTATGCATCTCCTTTAGAATTGTCAGCTTCAATTCTCGGACATTGGGTACATACACTCTGTTTTTATACAGAAGTAAACCATTAGTTCCCAAGGTGTAACTTTCCTTGGTTTGTGGTCTCTCACGTTGCTGTAGCTTTGCTACAAGATTTTTGTACTGCAAATCAACATTTGCAGCTTCCAAAATTCTATCTTTCATCTCAGTCTGGTACATGCTAATGGATGTAGCATGTAATTCGTGCACTTTTCTACTGAGTGCATCAGCCACCTTATTACCTTTGATATGCTTGATATCAAAGTCATATTCGCACAGAAACTCGAACCATATGATTTGCCTGGCATTTAAGGTCGACTGATCAAATAAATACTTCAGACTGTTATGGTCTGTTCTCAACTCGAATCTCTTGCCCATGAGGTAATGTCTCCATTTCCTCAAGGCATGGACGATTGTTGCCAGCTCTAAATCGTGAGTGGCATAATTCTTCTCACGTTCCTTCAACTTTTGGGAATCATAACAAACTACAAATCCCTCTTGGATGAGAACTCCTCCCAGCCCTTCCTTACATGCATCTATGCACACTACGTAATCCTTGTTTGGATCTGCAATCTTCAGGATTGGAGCACTAGTTAGCAACTGCTTCAATCGCTGGAAGCTTCTCTCACATTCTTCAGTCCATTGGAACTTCTTCCCCTTCCTTTGCAAGGAAGTGATAGAATGAGCTATCTTTGAGAATCCGGCTATGAACCTCCTATAGTAGCCCGCCAGACCCATAAAATATCTAACTTCTTCCACATTCCTTGGCGTTGGCCATTCTCGAATGGCCTGTACCTTCTCAGGATCCACAACGATCCCTTCCTTTGATATAATGTGCCCCAAGTAATGGACCTGCCTTTGATAAAAAGAGTACTTGCTCAGTTTCGCATATAGCTGGTGTTCTCTCAACACCTGCAGCACCATTCTCAGGTGTTGCTCATGTTCTTCCTCTGTCTTGGAATACACCAAGATATCGTCCAAGAAGACTATGAAAAACTTGTCCAAATAATCTCTGAACACTCCATTCATTAAGCACATGAAAAAAACAGGCGCGTTGGACAGCCCAAACGACACCATCGTGAACTCATAATGAACGTACCTTGTAAGGCAGTCTTGCTGATGTCCTCCTCCTTTATTCTCACTTGGTGATATCTAGATCTGAGATCTATTTTTGAAAATATTTTTGCATCCTTCAACTGATSAAAAAGATCATCAATCCTTGGCAGAGGATACTTGTTCTTGAAAGTGACCTTATTCAACTGTCGAATATCAATGCACAGTCTCAACGTTCCATMTTTCTTCTTCACGAATAGAACCGGGGCTCCCCAAGGTGATACACTGGGGTGAATGTAACCTTTCTTCAGTAGCTCTTTGAGCTACAATTGCAACTCCCTCAGCTCTGGTGTACTCAKTCTATAAGGAGCCTTTGAAACTGGAGCTACTCCAGGCATCAAATTTATRGAAAAATCAATGTCCCTCTTCGGAGGTAGTCCAGGTACCTCCTGAAATACGTCCGTGAATTCTTTGAGTACTTCGTGGTCTTYCAGATWTGAGACTTCATCTCGGGATGCTTCTTCCACYCGAGCTGCAAATAATTGACAGCCTTTCTGGTAACATTTCTTCAGCTGCATGGMTGAGATTTCCCTCACAKCCACGACTCTGGGAATTCCTTGGACTGTTACCTGATTTCCCTCTTCGTTCAGGCATGTGAACCTCTTGTTACGACAATCCAGAAGGGCACGGTGCTGGTCCAACCAGTCCATCCCAATTAAKYAATCGTATGAGCCTAAAGGAAAAATGTTCAATTCAGCCTTAGTGCTCATTCCTTTCATGTCCACTGAACAAGACTTAACCAATTCAGTGACCTTCCTTTTGGTCCCTGTGGCCAACTGCACTAACCAAGACTTCTCATATTTGCTTCTCATTAGATGCAAGCTTTCCACCACTCTAGGATCTACATAACTATGGCTAGCCCCTGAATCAATTAAAATAACAAGTGGTCGGTTGTTGATCATACCTTCCACCTCAATCATGTGCGATTGAAATTCTTCTTGCTTGTTATCCAGGGCTGCGTAGATCCTTGACATTCTGCTGCCCATATCCTCCACTGTTTTAGCTTGCTGAACGGTATGTACAGTTCTCGCTTTACCATTTTTATCGGGACAATCTCTGTACTTGTGGTTTCCTTGATAGCCCCAACACTGAATGGGAACCTGTCTCTGTCTTTGTGCTCCCTCTTCAATCATTCTTGGCTCTCTAAACGATGGTTGTCCCTGAAGACTGTTTCTGAAAAAGGAAGGCTTGTTTCTCTTCTGCCTTTGTTCCTTCTTAAACTTCCTCTGATCATTCCAAACCTTCCGAAGGATAGGACTTTCTCCTTGCTATTCATACAAGCATTTCACCCTTCTTATGGTTTCTTCCATGGTCTTAGGATCGTCATATTGAATCTTGTCACTCATCGAAGGAGAAAATCCACTCAGATATCWCTGAATCTTGACAGCCTCATCTTTGATGAATGGAACATACTTCAGTAGTTCTAGAAAACTTCGTTCATACTCATCAATAGTCATGTTGCCTAGCTTGAGTTCGAAGAAATCCTTCATCTTTCTGTCATAGTATCTTTTATTCAGGTATTTCTTCTCGAAATACCTCTTAAATTCCTTCCAAGTGACCTCTTTCTCTCTGATGTGCTGCACCTACACAAATTGATCCCACCACATGGATGATTTTTTTCAGTTGATACATTGAAATTCTTCCTTCTGCATGGGCGGAATAATTCTGTAGTTGGAAGTATTTCTTCATGCCAAGCAACCATGTCTCGGCATCTTCCTCCTTCTTATGTTCTCCATCGAATGTTGGAGGCTTAATTTTGTTCATCTCCCCTTTCAATTCCTCCTTTCCAGATTTTTGATGTTTTCTGGTAGGGGATGGGCTTGAACTACTGTGTGTCTTCCTGTCAGAATGTCTTTGGGAGCGACTAAGATGCTGGCTACCACTCCTCGACCTACTTCTTCTCCCATGGGTTCTGTGACTCTCTGTCGTACTTGAGTCTCTTCCCTTCTCGAGTTTCTTCTCTATTCTTTCCAGGCTCTTAAAATTTTAAGTTTAATGCACCCTGTCGATCCCTGACTTTCATGAGCTTTCGACTATTAGCTCGGTGAGCCTGGGCCTCTCTTTGCAATCCTTCAATGATTTTCATTATGTGTCCTTCCTTATCCTTCTCTTTTCCATGCCCATTGGAGTTCGATCCTTCAATTCCTAGGTTAACATCCTTCCTTCCCGTTCATCTTCTATTTCGGGGGTAATTTGCACCTTTCCCTACTCCATACTCAGTCGTTGGTTAACTGGAGTCCTGACCTCCGTTGAACTCTGCACACACACTGTGTAATTAAATTCGAATTTTGTCAGGCCATTACTCCTTTGGAACAATCCATAACATTTATAAGCCAATACAAACAAGAACGAAAGACAGTTTGATTTAATTAAGTTTTTTTTTTTTTTTTTGAGCTCTCGTTCGGTTCTGCAATTTTTGGGACTTCGAAACTTCGGAATCTCGGTCCACGAAGATCCGACAGTTAAATATTCGTAACCCAAGTCATCCTTTTCACAACTCGTGATCTCGCGAGTTCGTGAGTCGAAAACCTTCGACTCATTCCTCTAAACGCCGATACCCGAGATGCGATAAGGGTATGGATCTCTCCTCGCTAACTTATGCTACACATGACTGTAGTCTAGGGATAAGTACTAGCATTCTTCGCTACTCGCACCTTTGTGAGCTGTGGCATCCAACCCTGGTGCCTCCCTTTCACGAAACCCCGAGAAGCGATGTTGACTTTTCTCCTCTCTTTCTCGCTACTTCGCGACTTCGCGACTTTCAATGTCGAGCTCTCATGCCCTTATATCGTGAGTTCCCGAAATCGAGAATTACTTTATCCTCCGGGCCCACAACACATCTGTCGCCCTTCACCATCGTGGCATGTGGTACGTTCATGAGACCCCACGTCGCTTTTTAACGACGTCATTGGGTCCCACCTCTCTTGCTTCTCTTCTCAACCCACTGGCACGTGGTACATCTCCATGTGTCCACATCCATTCCTATAAAAATCCAATGGTCAGATCTTTCTCAGATCTACGACGCAGATCCTTTCAACGTTTCAGGGTTTCGGGTGTCGGAAGTTCGTGCATCCACACATCTTGACTTCCATTTTCCAAAATCACGAATTCACTGTCTACTAACTTACTTGATACAATGGTCAAGTTCTTCTCCCACGATCTACGGTGTAGATTGTTTCGGGATTTCGGGTTTTCGAAGGTGTTCACCTCTTCTCACCTCCCATCTCCCAGAACGTCGACTTTCTTCCTCACATCAGACGGTCGTTACAGACCCTGAGATTCCCCGAAAGAATCTCGTCCATTCATTGGGACTTAGCCACATGCTAATGTCTCGACGTTATGGGTCGAGATTTATCAATGTGAGAGCCTGAGTTCCTGTCAATGGAACTCCCGAATCCCCGATCCCCAATTTCTCGAAATGGGTAATCTCTCGACACATGGCCTTCTCAAATCGGACGATCCACGACCGCTCCGGGGTTTCCACCATGGAAAGTCTCGATCTCTTGTTACCAGGGCTTCCGATATCGTGATTCCCGATTTCCCGAAATGGGAAATCTCACGACACGTGGCCTCCGTCATTCAGACAGTCTAGATCTATTTTGGAATTTTGCGTATCGCGATTTCCACACTCCTGTGCAATTCCAAAGGGCTTTAATCCCTGTGCACGCTTTCCATATCTAACGGTCACAAGGGTTCACCTTCCCTCCCAAACAGATCCTAAAGCTCCTGCACTTCTGGTGTGGAGTCCTCTCTCCCTATGGACTTATACCACACTGGCTGCAGTTTCATAACACCGCTATACCTCCTGAGATTAAAACTCATCAAGTAACTCATTGACACTTTGGAGCAAACCAGGGTCCAGAACTAGCCTTCCAGACCCAATTTCCCTTTGCATTCTCGGTCTAAAGACCGCTCCACTGGCCCATCTAGGCTCAGTGTCGAAACCTTGGCTTTGATACCAAACTGTAGCGCACCTTTTCTGCTACTAAGGTTTAATCGCTCTTAAAAGAAGACTATAACCCCACTCCATACATAACTCATACATATGTTATATAATCCACATGCATTCACAATTAAACATATTCACGTTCAAAGTAAACATATTATCTGCTGCTATAATTAACAATCCATAGCGTTTCATAGTAATTCATATTCACAGCGGAATTCATGATAACATAAGTAGCACAGTCATTCTAAACATGATTAAAACATAATCAGGTACTTATCTTTGCAACAGTGGCAGTTTCAACAACCAAGTGTAGGCCTTCCACGAACCTCCCAACCTTAGACCACACTGCTCATCATCTCAGCAGTGGGTCACCCCCGAGATGGGACTAAGCTCCACCCCAAGGCAAGGAATCCTAGGCTAGGCTGAGGTTACAGGGAAAACAACACATAATGACTGGAAGGATTCTTCCCAGGATTCCATCTTACGCCCACTACTCCCAAAATCTCATTCCCCAATGGCCTGTTCCGCTCGGGAGTATACACCTTCACAAGCATAGTCCATCGGTGCTACACCTCCCTCTCTGGGTCTCGGCAACAGGCTGGATCAGGAAGTTTCAGAGCCCGAAGCTGGTGCTAGACACTCTCTAGAAGAAACCACTTCCCAACAAACTCTCTCTCCTGGAAAGAGTTGCTCACAGGCCTGACAACCTACCTCTTCCAACAACAATCACCTCTGTCACCTGGAGAGAGTTTACACACAGGTTCGACACAGACTTACACTGGCCAGTAAGCCCCACGCGGTCCAGCGCTGCGTGGCCACAACAACCAATTGGGAAAACAAACACAGGCTTCCCAAACTGGTTCAAAAAACACGGGATAGTCTTCACAGTTTTGGTTTCAGGATTACACGAGGTGTGCAGAGATCCCACGCACAGGCTCCAACTGTTCAGACAAAGGATGTACCGGCTATCTCTTAAATCAACACAGGCTTTTCGGCTTTCAGGGTTGCACCAGGGTATTCTTGCAGAGGTCAGACCGTTCATGTTCAGACGGTCGGGTGGAATGGAGGAGCGAGAGCCTTCACGACTTACCTCGTCTTTTTTATTTGCATGCATTAGGGTGGACACTTGTCACCCTTGAAACTGCATGCGTTCCTCGGCATGCATTACCTTTCTCATGGTTAGGAACTTAGGATAAAACATAAACAACACATGTTCTTTTGGAATAATAATAAAATATTATTCCCAGGCTTAAGCCCCCTAGTATCAACACTTAGCCCCCTTTTCCACCTTCCAGCCCCTAATTCCTTGCCCACTCTATGGATGCTTAGTCCCCCTTCACTCATTCAATGTGGTCGGTCTGCACCTGTCGGTGTTTATATTTTATTAATTGTTCTGCGTACATACAAGTACAACAACAGGTTCCTGGCCTTCAACACTTAGGCTCCCTGGCCTAACAAACACATAAGTCTCCAACTTATAAGAACTTGGCTCACCAGCCTATAAAACATAATTACAATTCTTTTCAGAACATGGTTCACTATGGGGATCGGCCTTGGGGACACTACATGTTGAGTAGAGAAGGGGTACAATTTCTGGGGTGGGACATGCAAGTGGGGAATGAAGGACTATAGGATGTTAGTTCGAGTTGGTACCTGTGACAGAGTTTTTCCTGTTGTCTGAGATACATCAACCTAGTTAGGAAATCCTTTACCCGGGTGGAGTTTAGCCCCAGCTCGGGGGTGACCCATTGCTGAGAGTTTTGATCAGTGTGGTCTAAGGCTGGGAGGAATGTGGAAGGTCTGCACACAGTTGGTGATATTTTTATCAAGATAAGTGTCAATTGTGTGTTAAATTATGTGTTGCGTTATTATTTATGCGTTTATTTTTATGTGTTTTTCCTGTGTGTGCCGCATGTGTATTTTTATTATTATTCTATATGAATCTGTGTATTTGTATGTTTTAATTTGGTACCAAAGTTTGAATTTTTGGTTGGCATAGCCCAGTTGGTTGTTGGGGATGCTACATGACATGACTATCTCTATGTGGTAGTGGACAAGTTTAGCAAGATGTGCATTATAATGCCTTCTAAAAAAACCATTAGGGGACAAGATGCATCGAACATATTCTTTGAAAAGGTTTGGGTGCACTTAGGGATAAGAAGGAACATTATCTCAGATAGTAATACTAGATTTATCAATGCTTTTTGGACTATACTTTGGGAGAAGATGGATACCAAGTTGAAGAGATCTATAACTTTCTATCCACTGACATATGATAATACAAAAGTAGTGAACATGACATTGGCTCAATGATTGGGGGATCACAATTAGAAGCATCCAAGGACCTGTGAAGAAAATTTGATTTATATTTAACACTCTTATAATAAAGTAGTTCACATTTCCACCAATAAGTCCCCTTTTGAAAACTACTTTGGATATTTTCCACCTTCACCCTTAGATGTTGTATATGGACAAGAAGGAGGAGTGAGGGGAAAGACATGACTTGAGAAGCATTGAAGGAAAAAAAAATCATTGACAAGATCATGCAGATCCATTTGAAAGTATAAGAGACATTGAAGAGGTCATAGGAAAATTACAAGGCCTAGCATGACCAACACATAATTTAGAAATCTTCAAGGTGGGAAACAGAGTGTGGTTGCATCTAAACAACGAAAGGCTACATGGTTCTGGTTAGAATATTGAGTCTTTGTTGTATGGTCCTTTTGAAGTGTTGGAGAAGGTAGGTGATAATGCCTTCAAACTCAATATACCCCCATATATGCACATTTACTCAGTAATGAGCGTGGAAAATTTGAAACTCTACGAGCCTTTCGTGTTAGACTTAGAAACTGGCAAACAAGTTTTATCAACCACAAAGGAGTTAGCACCATAAACTTAGGCAAAGTTAGCAAATGATACAATTTTATAGAGTAATTCCAAAACAACTAGATAGAGGTAGCATGCTCTCTTGAAAGTTGGGTTGAAAGGACTTCCCGTTAAGGCCAAATGGTACTCTAGGGAGAAGGCATAGGAAAAATTTCCTCACCTCTTTTAGGAAAAACTTTTGGGGGCTAAAAGACTCTTAAAATGAGGAGATATTTTTTTATCCTTTTTGGTACTTTTTTAGTGGAAACATTGGAGTTATTGGCTTGTAGGGCCCATTTTAGGGGCAAGTTCTATTTTTGTGTGAAAATAGTTTTTTTTAGCATGCTCTCCAAGGTCATCTTCAACAACAACAACAACAACAA